>JACEFZ010003751.1:0-15000 GCA_014155875.1 Cepaea nemoralis | reverse complement strand
ATGTCTACTGTTTATTTATGTTTATCCCCACTCAATGTCTACTGTTTGTTTGTGTTTATCCCCACTCAATGTCTACTGTTTGTTTATGTTTATCCCCACTCAGTGTCTACTGCTTGTTTATGTTTATCCCCACTCAATGTCTACAGTTTGTTTATGTTTATCTCCACTCAATGTCTACTGTTTGTTTATGTTTATCCCCACTCAATGTCTACAGTTTGTTTATGTTTATCCCCACTCAATGTCTACTGTTTGTTTATGTTTATCCCCACTCAATGTGTACTGTTTGTTTATGTTTATCCCCACTCAGTGTCTACTGCTTGTTTATGTTTATCTCCACTCAATGTCTACTGTTTGTTTATGTTTATCTCCACTCAATTAAACACTCCACACCTCTCTGCTATCATCTGCCACTGAATTAGGCCATCGGATATTGTAAATCCCCGCTCCCTGGTCATTTTCTAAAACATATCTGTCCTCTCACCTGGCATTCCACCAAACAGTTCATCAGTGGGTGGTTGCATTGCTATACAAGGCATACCAGACAGCAGGCTTCAATCTACATATTCATTAATCCTATGATAATGTGTGACAATACTTCATGCGGGTGTAAGCGTGTGCAAATAATGGCGCCAGGTTGCACACTAATGAATTATTGAAAACACTGTTTGAGGAAGCGTTGTGTCGCCATTTGGCATGTCCAGTGACAGCCGTCTGGCACATAGAGAGCATTTGAAAGCCGTGTCTTAATATGCATAAAAACAAAAGGCGTGGCTATTGATTTCACTGGCAAAATGGCAACTTCAGAGATATTGATCTTAGCCTGCGATCAACTCCATATCAAGTCCTAGAAAATATCAACATTTCAACCTCAATCCTGAATACCGCAATATGTTTTTTTTTTGCATATATATATATATATATATATATATATATATATATATATATATATATATATATATATATATATATATATATATATATATATACACACACACACACGCACACACACACCACACACACACCGGCTCCGTGGGTGTTACGGCCTCAGTTCGTAACCCCGCATACCCGCGTTCGAAACACAGCTGCAGACGATTTGGCGGCAAACCGTCTTGTACTGGTCTTTTACGAAATGGTATGGGTACCAGTCGTTCAAAAAGCAATGGTAACTTACTGAACGTAAACTTCACAAGAGATGACAACAGCAAAATATACTGGTGTTGACTGCAACGTCATGTAAAGGATATGCAACTACACACACACACACACACACACACACACACACACACACACACACACACACACTCAGGTGAAGAAATTGTTTATTTGCGTTCGCTCGCTTTTAACTCAAACGTCGTCAATACAGGTTCTCCTACTTCAAGTACACTGGACTGATTTTTACGCGTGGATTAGCCTTCCTTATTACCAGTGTCTCTCGCCATCAGACAAACCCACTCCGGCTTATGAGGTACTTCCTGTAACAGAGATACAGAGGTCCATCACCATCATCATCATGTGCCATGCCGACAAGCGTGGGCGGTCGTATTTTGCAATCGCCCCTCTCTCGTCTCTCTCTCTCTGTCTCTCTCTCTCTCTCTGTCTCTGTCTCTCTCTGTCTCTCTCTCTCTCTGTCTCTCTCTCTCTCTGTCTCTCTCTCTCTCTCTCTCTCTCTCTCTCTGTCTCTCTCTGTCTCTGTCTCTCTCTGTCTCTCTCTGTCTCTCTCTCTCTCTCTGTCTCTCTCTCTCTCTGTCTCTCTCTCTCTGTCTCTCTCTCTCTCTGTCTCTCTCTCTCTCTCTCTCTCTCTCTCTCTCTCTCTCTCTATCTATCTGTATATCTATCTATCTATCTCCTTTCCTCTCTCTTCTGTCTCATATCCTTTCAGTTTCTGTTCTTTTGAATCTTGATTACCTAGTATAAGTTTTATACATCAACAACTTGATTACCGAGTATGAGTTTTATATATAAAAAAATATCGTTATAAAAAACCAAGTAAATTGGGAAAATAAAATTAATATCCTCAGGAAGAACATCAAAGAAAGAGAATTTGAAATAACAACAACAAAAAATTAATATCCTCAGGAAGAACATCAAAGAAAGATAATTTGAAATAACAACAACAAAAAACGGCCCAAGTGTGTAAGCATTTATAAACAGACACATCAAACACTGTCTTCCGTCAGACACGACCCGCTGTGACAGTTTACCACGGTTCAAACGTTTATTTGGCGATCTCGGGAAAGAAAAAAATGGCTAATGGCCGACAGGATATGTAGGGGGTTTTAAATATCAATCTCTAAGAATACCAGCCAATGCTCGCCAATAATCTTTATGATGTTCGTGCCGTTCAAAGCTAGGAGAGGATTTCACCAGGCCAGGAATGTCCCAGCACGAGGAAGCAATTACAAGCAGGACCAGCATTACCCGTCTGTACGGAGAGCTTACACAGAAGCACTGCATAGTTCTTGGTACTTGTATTTCATTAGCGTCGTTGCTGTGGAATTAAAACTGGGGAAACAGGTGACAGGACACACTTCTTAGCGTTGAGGGATAACAGTTCTAATCCCCAATAGAGGAAAGGATTTATCCATCATTATTATCATCATCATCGTCATCATCATCATCATCATCATCATCATCATCATTACGGTATGAAGTTCGACGTTGATGTTGTCACTGGGCTCTTTCCGAATCTCAGCTGTTTCTACAGATCTGTATAAGGCTGGACGTCCATGTTGATCCCTGGCTGGAGTTTCCATGGCCAAGTGGTTACGCCGCCTGCCTCGCGCTCCGAAGTTGTGGGTTCGATTCGGGGCCACGTTTTTGGGGTCATGAGTGCAGTTATCGCCGAAACTCCTGGGGGTCGTCGCTGGAGCTACAGCGCCATAGATCAGGCCCCAGTAATTACGTTATAGCAATGATGTGGAGAATCCTAGAAACCACATGCTCAGAGAAACTAAGACAAGGGTCAACAGAGAGAAAAACGTCTCGCTGACGTCGTTTTGACAACAGAAGACTTTGTGGGGTTCTCGACAGAGAAGGTCGTGCATTTTCATTCTTGAAGAAATTGGCGTGGATAAAAGTTGTTTGGCAAAGGATCAGTAGATGGATGACACGGACAGATGAAGTGATGAAGCACCAATGATGTCACGGAATGTCGCCGTCGACTGAAAACCCTGTGGGCAGAGATAACCTAGACAGATTGATCGAATAGCGTCAAAAATGATGGACAGATGAACAGAAGAATGAAGGTGATGAATAACTGAGAAATGAAACATGGTTCGTATATTATATGTTAGATATTATTGAATTAACTCTATCGGCGGCTTGGCAGCACCGGCCCTTTAGAGGAATATCAACAAATTAATATCGTAATCTTTATGTCGGCTGTGAGAATAAAGCAGCGACTGTTTCTGATGCTCAGCAAGAGTTTACCTTATTATTACTTGCTAGTTCGTCTCCAGTTCATTTACTCTTGGATCGTTTGAGCCATAGGATTACAAATTGACTTACCGTTGATTCTTTGATGTTAACTTTGAATTATAAGTAGCAGAGTCGCGGTCTGGCATACACAGTAACGGCTGGACGCTCCTCTGGTAGCTGTGATAGTGTAGCGGCTGGAGGCTCCTCTGGTAGCTGTGAGTAGTGTAGCGGCTGGAGGCTCCTCTGGTAGCTGTGAGTAGTGTAGCGGCTGGAGGCTCCCTCTGGTAGCTGTAGTAGTGTAGCGGCTGGACGCTCCCCTTGGAGCTGTGGTAGTGTAGCGGCTGGAGGCTCCTCTGGTAGCTGTGGTAGTGTAGCGGCTGGATGCTCGCCTTGGAGCTGTGGTAGTGTAGCGGCTGGATGCTCGCCTTGGAGCTGTGGTAGTGTAGCGGCTGGATGCTCGCCTTGGAGCTGTGGTAGTGTAGGAGCTGGATGCTCGCCTTGGAGCTGTGGTAGTGTAGCGGCTGGACACTCCTATGGGAGCTGTGGTAGTGTAGCGGCTGGACGCTCCTCTGGGAGCTGTGGTAGTGTAGCGGCTGGACGCTCCTCTGGGAGCTGTGGTAGTGTAGCGGCTGGAGGCTCCTCTGGGAGCTGTGGTAGTGTAGCGGCTGGACGCTCCTCTGGGAGCTGTGGCAGTGTAGCGGCTGGACGCTCCTCTGGGAGCTGTGGTAGTGTAGCGGCTCCTCTGTTAGCTGTGGGCTCGCCTTGGAGCTGTGGTAGTGTAGCGGCTGGACGCTCGTCCGGGAGCTGTGGTAGTGTAGCGGCTGGAATCTCGTCCGGGAGCTGTGGTAGTGTAGCGGCTGGACACTCCTATGGGAGCTGTGGTAGTGTAGCGGCTGGACTCTCCTCTGGGAGCTGTGTTAGTGTAGCGGCCGGACGTTTCTCTGGGCTATCTGCTCTTGGGCTCCATCCTCAACAGGGCGGTTTCCAATGTTTACAAAGGATATGGGCTCCGGATCGACCAAGCCTAAACTGAGTACGAGGAAATTCCCTGGGAAGTAAATACGGTCGGCTTAATACCTATCACAAGACCCACTGAGAGCCGTTTGGTCTATACAAATAGGCATTCGTGCCTGTTATAGCTACAGTCACTTCTTAACATCTTAACTCTTGATCACAATAAGGGAGATAACGCAAGTATAATTTTCTGTCCTTAGTGACAAGGGGAATAACCTACATTAAACATGATGATACATTATTAGTGTTTTCTACAATACATTGCGTGATGTTGATACATCAGGCCTCCAGTGCCGAGTGGTCTATCAACATATGGGTGCCTAGCAACATTTAGCCAGTAGCCGCAAGGCGTGTAAGAAAGAAAGCTTTACTTTCTCTCTTATTTTATTTACATTTTAAAACATTTTAAAGATAGCTCATTGTATGTGAGAAAACAACATTGTTTCTGATTCGCCCTTACACATCTTAGTCCATTACGGTATTACCCAATACGGACAACAATCACCTTCGGTTTAATAAGGACCGTGATCAGCTGCATTTTGCGGCTGATTCAATCACAGTACTATCATTCTGAGCCGGTGATGGACTATAACTTCATCTCGAAGTTACACCGGGTAGAAAAGTGACTCTCAACCAGTGGGAATCCCCCCAGGGGGAATTTTAGGTTTTTCAGGGGGAAGGTGGGGTGTGTGTGTGTGTGGGGGGGGGGGGGGGGGGGAGATTATTTAAAGATTGCTTTAATACAAGAACCGATTACTTGATATTGTTTTTCCCTCCATACTTTACGGTTCTGTACTTCTCACCCTTCTGAAATTCGTTTTATAAAGTAAGTAGATCCGTAAATCACATTTTACGTAGATGTCTAGACTTATTCTATCATGTGTTATTAATTTAGTTCCATTTTTTACGTTTACTGTTTAGGGGAGGGGGAATTTATAGGGAGGAAATACGAAAAGGGGGAATAATATTCTGAACATATGGTGAAGGGGTGCATGGGCCAAAAAAGGTTGAGAACCACTGGGGTAAAAGTAATAGTGAAATCGAATCGATTCGCCCCGCTATCTAGTTACTATGCATTTGTCTATGTCGTCTCTATATGAATGACAGTTTATAATAGCCAAAGTTTGACTTTGACAGGTTTATTAATCTTCGGTAGTTCAACTTGCCTTTTCAGAAAAAGTCATCGACAAATGTGACCAGATCAAGAATGTTCTTTATTGTGCATAAGCTGATGTGTTGAGGGAGGCAGCAGGCAGGGTGAGTTCAGGGAACTGACCCGTGAGTACAGCTGGCTTCTAACAACAGGCAGTAGTGTCAGTTACTGCCATAATCTCTTGTAATAAATCAGCACACTTCATTCTTTGTCACCAGGGATTGGGAAATATTACCACATTCAGGGACACAAGTTCATGAAGTCACTCGGTACAAAGGGAGGCTGTATTTCATAGGTCAAAGACTTTTGTCAGCCAGGAAGTAACCTTGACCAAGGCAACAGTTCCTTTAACACCCCCAACAGAATAAATTCATTTCCCTGACAATAAAGTTTAATTGAATAGTGAAAATCACAACTTATATCTTAACAAAGCAAAAACAAAGATAATGCATACAGATAAAACTACTATGGAGAAAGAAATATACATTAATGGGGAAAAATTGGAGGTGGTGGAAAATTTTGAATATCTTGGGTCATTGATTACCAACAACGGCGACACAATGAAAGAAATTAAACGACGGCTATCAATTGCTCTTCAAAGAGGTCTTAGTCAGCTGTCACTGTCAGGTGTTAGTCAGATATGACTGAGCTACCGTATGACAGTAGACGGTACTACCTGCTTTCTGTTAGAACCGAACGTTGGGCGGCGCTTACCAAACCCGACACCACACATTGTGCCTACGGCTTCGGGCGGAAGAGCGCAATTGGGAGGGTACAAGCCTTACCCTGGTGCGAGGAAATGCAAGCTAAAGACAAAATGTCATGGCAGGGCAGACCAGGCTCTAAGCCTTGGTTGGCGGCTGGTCTAGAATCGAAGCTCCGACAGGCGGACAGTTAGAGCATTGCTTTGCTGATCCGGCAGCTTCTGCAGCTTGTCATGTTCCAGATGTAGGGGTGTTACCTTTCCTCTGCAATAAACTAGGCAGACCGAGAGAGGGATCATGCTGCATGGGCAACACATGATCTCTATATTTTAGCCCAGGCTTTGTGCCATGGAGAGGGAACATTTACAGCGCGAATTGGCCTTATCAGTCACATTCGGTACCGTCATGGGTAAAAGTTATTATGCATTTTTGAAGCACAAACTATCGTCTGTCAAGACGGAAAGGTGCCAATGTGTATTATAAGATCATATCACCCAATGCTTGTGTTATTGGATGTATAAGATCCGACCACTGGGGATGCACATGATGCGGGTAGGCACCGAGAAGCAAGATGGTTTGGATAGAGAGAAAAAGATATATATATATATATATATATATATATATATATATATATATATATATATATATAATATATATATATATATTATATATATATATATATATATATATATATATATCTTTTTCTCTCTATCCAAACCATCTTGCTTCTCGGTGCCTACCCGCATCATGTGCATCCCCAGTGGTCGGATCTTATACATCCAATAACACAAGCATTGGGTGATATGATCTTATAATATATATAATTTGGCTTTGTTAAAAAGGAATCGCTTTTGAAGTGGTAGAAGTCTTAGATGGCTGTATAATTTATTACTTTCAACGTGCTTTATGCAAGAAACTAGACGTATAGCGCGAGATAGAGAGAGAGAGGAGTGAGAGAGAGAGATGAAGAGAGAGAGAGAGAGAGAGAGAGAGAGAGAGAGAGAGGGGAGTGCCTGCGATATGCTACATGAGATATGCGGAGTAGGTCGGTCTATAAATACGAGGCTGCACTCATACTGTTCCCTATGACAACGTATTTTAGGATCAAATCGCACAGTGCTTCTCTCTCTCTCTCTCTCTCTCTCTCTCTCTCTCTCTCTCTCTCTCTCTCTCTCTCTCTCTCTCTCTATCTCGCGCTATACGTCCAGTTTCTTGCATAAAGCACGTTGAAAGTAATAAATTATACAGCCATCTAAGACTTCTACCACTTCAAAAGCGCTTCCTTTTTAACAAAGCCAAATTAGTGAATAAAATTATATCTGAAAATACCCCAGAGTATCTTCTACCGTTAATTCAATCTAATGCAATGAACAGTAAGCGCTTAAATTTATTACAGCTTCCTAAGCCTAGATTGGACTTATTCAAAACTTGTTTCGCATATTCTGGTGCTCACTTGTGGAATAGCCTTCCACCAGAACTGAAAACACCAATGAGTCCCTACACATTCAACCGAGAACTCTTTCAATACTTACTTCATACCGACTATATGCCTCCATAAGTCACCTACTAGTATCATTTTTTCCACTATCATTCTTCACTGTATGTGTGTGAACGAGACAGTGGGTGAGAGAGTGAGTGAGAAAGAGTGTGAGTGGAAGAATTAGTATGAGTGAGAGTGAGAGAGTATGCATGCGCGTGTGCCTGAGTGAGTGTAAAAGTGAGTGAGTGTGTGGACATATGTGTGAGAGATTTAGTTAGAGAATGAGTGAATCTGAGAGAGTGGGTGTGTTGTGTGTCTGCCTGTCTGTGTGATAGAGTGTGAAAGTTAGTGAGTGAGTGTGAGTTAGAGAGTCATCGAGTAAATGAGTGAGTAAGGGAGCGTGAGTGAGTGAGAGAGAATTTGTGGGTATGCGTGTATGTGCGCGAATGAGTGAGTGTGAGAGCGAGTGAGTGTGTAAAAGAGAGAGAGAGAGAGCGTGGCTGAATGAGAGAGTGCATGAGAAAGTGTGATGTATGTGTGCATGTCTGGTTGGGTGTATATGTGTGTACATGTGTGTATCTGTGTGTGACTCTGTGTATATGTCTGTACGTGTGTTAAGGTGTGCGTTCATGTGTTTATATGCGTTTATATGCATGTGCGTGTGTGTATGTGTGTATGGATGAGTGTGTGTGTGCTCGTGTATGTATTGTATATCTTTGTATGTGTAAGTGTGCATGCATGCAGTGTATGCGAGGGAGTGTATATTCGGGTGTTATGTGAGTACGTGTGAGTAAGTATATGGATGTGTGCAGGTGTGTGTATTGCGTGAGTATGATGTGTGTGGGTGTGTGTATGTAAATGTGTGTGAGAGAAGAGAGAGAGAGAGAGAGAGAGAGAGAGAGAGAGAGAGAGAGAGAGAGAGAGAGAGAGAGAGAGAGAGAGTTGAGCGCACACATGTCATCTAACATGCTGATCCATATGTTTTGTGTATTCTCATTTTTTTTTTCATATTATAAATTTGATGCACTTGATTTTAACATGCATAAAATGAATTCATGTAAATTACTGTAAAGAAGGTGAGAGAGTTAGTGAGTGTAAGTGAGAGAGAGAGAGAGAGAGAGAGAGAGAGAGAGAGAGAGAGTGAATGAGTGTGAGAGTGTGTGTATGTAAAGAGAGAGAGAGAGAGAGAGAGAGAGAGAGAGTTGAGCCCACGCATGTCATGTAACATGCTATTCCATATTTTTTTATGTATTCTCATCTTTCATATTACGAGGTATCGTTTAATGCCACCTGATTCTCCTGTAACATGCCATTCCATTTTTTTTTTTTTATTCTCATCTTATCATTTTGTATGCCACTTGATTTTATCATGTATAATACAACATTACTGTGATGTGAGTGAGAGAGTTAGTGAGAGAGAGATAGAGAGAGAGACTGAGAGAGAGAGAGAGAGAGAGAGAGAGCAAGAGAGAGAGCGCGCGCAAGAGAGAGAGAGAGCGCAAGAGAGAGAGAGAGAGAGAGAGAGAGAGCGCGCAAGAGAGAGAGAGAGAGAGAGGGAGAGAAAAAAAAGAGAGTTGAATTGCATCACTAATTTTTACGCTACATAATGTATATGTACAATTTTTCCTCCACTTCTTGCAATTGCGAGAATTCCCACGACAATCGTCAGTGTCTCAATTGTGTGTAAAGTGTGGGAGTTTGTTCTTATTAGTTTCAGTTATCATGTGAGGCATCATATATTTGTCTAGATGTGAGGATGTATGTATGGGTGTGTATGTGAGGGATATGTGTGTGTGTGTGGGAGGGGGGGATGTGTGTGTGTCTGTGTAAGAGAGAGAGAGAGAGAGAGAGAGAGAGAGAGAGAGAGAGAGAGAGAGAGAGAGAGAGAGAGAGAGAGAGAGAGAGAGAGAGAGAGAGAGAAAATTCAGTGCTCGCATGTCCTGTAACATGCCATTCCATATTTTTTGTGTATTTTCATCTTTCACATTATCATTTTGTATGTATGACACTTGATTTTATCATGTATAATATAACATTACTGTAATGTGAGTGAGAGCGTTAGTGAGTGAGAGAGAGAGAGAGAGATAGAGAGAGAGAGAGAGAGAGAGACAGAGAGAGAGAGAGAGAGAGAGAGAGAGAGAGAGAGAGAGTTGAAATGCATCACTAATTTTTAAGTTACAAAATGTATAAGTACAATTTTTTCTCCATTTTCTTTACAATTTTACGACAATGCTCACGATAATCGTCACTGTATGTGTGTGTAAAGTGTGTGAGTTTGATCATAATAGTAGATTGGGGGGATCGGGGAATGTGTGTGTGGGTGGATTCGTGATGTCTGTGGGTGATCTCAGGATGTGTGGGTGGGCGGGGTGGGCTTGTGTGGGTGGGTGGGGGATTTGTGTGTGGGTGGGTGTGGGATTTGTGTGTGGGTGGGTGTGGGATTTGTGTGTGGGTGCGTGCGAGATGTATGGGTGTATGGGGAGATGTGTTTTTGGGTGGGGATGTGTGTTTGTCTAGGTGGTTGTGGGTGAGTGGGTGGAGGAGGTTATGTTGGTGGATGATTGATGGTGGGTTATGGAATGGATGGGGGTATATGTGTGGGTGGGGAGATATGTGGTGGGTGGCAGATGTGTGCAGGTGGGGGTGGTTGTGGGTTTGGGGATGTGTGTGTGGGTGAGGGATGTGTATGGGTGTGGGATGTTTGGGAGGATGGGTGGGGAGTGTGTGTGGGTGAGAGATGTGTGGGTGAATGTGTGTGGGGGATGTGTGTGGGTTGGGGAGGGTGCGTGATGGGTGTGGGTGATGGATTTGGAGATGTGTGTGGGGGGGGGATATGTCTGGCTGGGTGGGGGTGTGTGTGGCTGGATGGAGGATGTATGTGTGGGTAGTGAGGGTGATTGTAGTTGGGGGATGTGTGGATGGGTAAGAGATGTGTGGATAGATGTGTGTGTGGGTGAGGGCTGTGTCTTTGGGATGTGTAGTGGGTGTGGTATTGTGTGGGAGGGGAGCTGGGTGTGGATAAATGATGTTTGTGTGGGTGGGTGCAGGTGTGGTTGGGTTTGTGGGTGGGTGAAGGATGTGTGTGAGGGTGGGGGATGGGTGGTTAGGATGTGTGAGTGTGGGTGGGTAGATAGGAGATGTATGTGTTGATGAGTGGGTAAGGGATGTGTGGGTGTTAGTGGTTGAGGGATAAGTACGTGTGTCTAGGGATGTGTGAGGGGATGAATGTATGGGTTGTGTGTGCGTGGATGGGAGGTGTGTGTTTGTGAATGGGGAATGTGTTGGTGGGTGGGGATGTGTGTGAGGGATGTTTGTATGGGTGGGGAGATTGTGCGTGGGTGGGGATGTGTGTGTGTATATAGGGTAGGGGTGTGTGGTTAAGGGATGTGTGGCTGGGGGAATGGGTGGATGGAGGATGTGTGGTTGGGTGGAGGATGTGTGGTTGGGTAGAGGATGTGTGGGTGGGTGATTGTATATGAGTAAGGGTGTGTGGTTAAGGGATGTTGGTTGGGGGATGGGTGGGTAGAGGATGTGTGGGTGGGTAGAGGATATGTTGGTGGGTGATTGTGTGCAGGTTAGGAGATGGTGGGGGATGTTTGCAGGTGTGGGCTCGGGATCTGTGAGTGGACTGGGGGAGATGGGAGATTATGTGGGTGAGTGCGGAATTTGTGTGTGGGTAGGTGCGGAATATGTGAGTTGACGGGGAGATGTGTGTGTGGCTGAGGAATATTTGTTTGGTTGAGTGGTTGGAGGTGTGTGGGTGGAGGAGGATATTGGATGAGTGATTGTTGGTGGGAAATGGGACGGGTGGAGGATATGTGAGTGGGTGGGGAGATGTGTGTAGGTGGGGGATGTGTGGGTTATTGAATGTATGTGTGCTTGGGGTGTGGGTGGATGGGATGTGTGGTGGGTGAGAGGTGTGTGTGGGCGGGGAGATGTGTATGTGTAGGGATGTGGTGGATGGGTGGGGGAATGTATTGTATGTGTGTATGGTTGGGTGGGGGAGTTGGAGTGAATGGGGGATGTGTGGGTGGGTGGTGGATGTGTCTCATAACATAGTAATATGCATTGTTTATGTTTACAAAATTCACGTGACAATGTTTTTTTCCTATGCACTGTTGATGAAAGAAAGATGAGTGATTGGAAGGGCCGAATGTAAGACGGGCCTGCGTGCCCAATTTGTTACCCTTTGAAAATAAAGTCTGTTCGTTCGTTCGTTCTCTCTCTCTCTCTCTCTCTCTCTCTCTCTCTCTCTCTCTCTCTCTCTCTCGCTCTCTCTCTCTCTTTCTGTCCCTCTCTCTCTCATCTATCTATCTATCTATCTATCTATCTATCTATCTATCTATCTATCTTTCTGTCTGTCTGTCTGTCTGTCTGTCTGTCTGTCTGTCTGTCCGTCCGTCCGTCCGTCCGTCTGTCTGTCTGTCTGTCTGTCTGTCTGTCTGTCTGTCTGTCTGTCTGTCTGTCTGTCTGTCTGTCTGTCTGTCTGTCTGTCTCATTATCGCGTGGGCTCGCTGCAAACACCACACATACTTGTTTTTCATTTTTACTTTGCAATGGGAAGTGTTTGCCATGTTTTCATGTGTGATCCATTCAGTGATATGTTTAAACTTGTTTGATTAACTAAGTGTGCATGCGAATACTTGGAGTATGGAAGAATTTATATTGAAAGAAATATGCATGAGAGTTGAACATTGCTTCACCATTAACATCATTAAGTCTTCATGATCCTCGCCGGTGCTACGGAGTTCGTGCACTGAGCTGAGATTCTCCGAACTCAGGCTTGAGTTAGGAGTAGAACGGAGCACTTATGGGTTACACCTGGGTGCGTGATGTTGATCCGTCGACTAAACGAAACTAAACTATCATCATTAAATGACATATGGACAAGGGGGACGTGGTCGTGCGCTTGAGGGATCAGGTGGAGACAGCTGGGGTGGAGGGGGGGGGGGGCAGATTGAGAACCTACGCGTGGAAAGAATGAGATTGTGGGGGATTGGCAGGGGTTCTGGACGACTTTTTAAAACTGGGAGGGAGGATCAAGACAACTTTCAATCAGATAGCTGTGGGAACGATGAGTAGTGTGACTCTTCGGTGGCTGTTGAACTAGGGGGACGGAGCGCGTATCGGAATGACCTGAGTGCGGTGATGTCGGTTCTTAGCTCAGTTCAGCTTAACAATGAATGTGTTTGTTGTATTCGTAAATGTAAAACAAACCCTACAATATGCCTTGTCGTCTTCTTCTTCTTCTTCTTCTTCTTCTTCTTCTTCTTCTTCTTCTTCTTCTTCTTCTTCTTCTTCTTCTTCTTCTTCTTCTTCTACTGTGTTCATCTGGAGAGATTTTTTTTTCCAGACGTGATTGCGATGTGCCTGTTTACAGCAGAGCTGCGCTACTTGCGCCATTTGGCCGACACATCCGACTTCTGCAGGCATTTGTTGACCGGGTTAACCTTCCCGGATGTTTTGAAGGACATTCGACTCTCACTACTGTGGTGTCATCTACATCCCACCTGGTCAAGTTAGAACGGCCGAAGACAGTACCTAGTCTTGTAAATACACACTGTTTTGTACAAAAAAGTTATTTACAAAAATATCACAGCCAACCGTGAAAATTACGGCTCCGTTTCGAAGACCTTACGTGCGCAGTTCGTAATGACACATACCCGCGTTCAAAACACAGCTGCAGGCTATTTGGCAGCAGACCGGTTACGTTAAATATTTTACGAAAAGGTATGGGTGGTGGTCGTTCAGAAAGCAATGGCAAGTTAACGTGAACGTAAACTTGCCTAGAGATCACAACAGCAAAAGGCAAAAAAAGATGTTGGCGCGACGTCCTGTAAAGGATATGCAACTAACTTTTTAACCGTGAAAAATGGCAAGTTCATCTTCACAGAAACGTCAGATGTGCTCAACTGAAACCTACTCCACAGCATAGGTACGATTGGTGTGTCCATCTCCGGCTGGGAAATATTGTCACAGTCAGGGTCACAAGTTCGTTAAGCTACCAAGAAACAAGGGAGGCTGTACCTCATAGGTCAGTTGTTGTCAACCTTTTTTGGCCCATGTGCCCTTTCACCATATGTTCAGAATGGCATTCCCCCTCCCTTTTACACACACTCACACATACACACACACACACAAACACACACACACACATTTGCGCTCATACATAATTCAAGGAAGGGGGACGGTCGCGTTTTGTGTGGTCATGAAGTCAGTTTGAGTCTTAATTCTCTCCCCCCCCCCCCGAAACCCTTTTTAAAAAACTCCGAAGGGGGGGGGGGGGGGGGATTCCCCATCGGTTGAGAACCACTGCCATGTGTCAATGGTCTTTGTCAGCCAGACAGTGGAAAGTAAGACAATCAATAACCAAGGCACAAGTTCATTTAACCTCCACTCCACCCACCCCAAATAAATATATTCGCTCGAGATGAAGTTGATACCCAATGCTGCTAACTTCACACAAAGTCGTCTGTTTGGCTCTCTCTCTCTCTCTCTCTCTCTCTCTCTCTCTCTCTCTCTCTCACACACACACACACACACACACACACACACATATACTCACACACGCACACACATACACACACGCGCGAAACACAGACCACACACAATACTAACACACACCTGTTTTCAATTTACTTAGTAAAATTGAACGCCTGTTGCAATGTTTCATGTATAATCAATGGAGTTATACCGTTAAACTTGTTAAAATACGCACATTTTCAGTTTCATTATGTTAAATTATAAGTTAAATGTTCCTTTATCATTTATTGTTTTCATAATATATATATATATATATATATATATATATATATATATATATATTATATATATATATATATAGAGAGAGAGAGAGAGAGAGAGAGAGGAGAGAGATAGAGAGAGAGAGACGGGGGGGGGGGGGGGGAGAGAGAGAGAGAGGGGGCATTGTGAGGAATTTGTTCAAGCTGCCTGTCTCGTGTAAACTGCAATTTAGCATGTGGTTTGGAACAAGAACGAACGCTAATTATGCTAATCCTTGGTAACATCTGATTATAAATAGCTAAATATATATGAGGAAAATAAAAGTACAGTTGTGTGCACATGCAAAAACATACAAAAGTCAGCTCATAGTGTGAAAGTACACAATGTACGTAGATAAATACTTACAAACATGTAAACAAAGCGGAATTATATAGTCAGGGGACGTAATTCTTTATGTGTTTTTTTTCCAAGGAGAAAAACTCTGTAAT
>JACEFZ010003750.1:0-122312 GCA_014155875.1 Cepaea nemoralis | reverse complement strand
TTCGGAAAATGCTATGGGGGTCTTGTCCAACTTTCGCCCACCCCTGGATTTTGTCACTCAAAACGTCTTGTCTTTTCACCCTTACGATTACATAGTAAATGGGGTCCCATGTTTCGAGCGAGGGTGCATCCACGATTCCTATTTCTCATGGGGAAAACGAAAATTGTTTCGTAATCAGGAATCATGTTCAGACATGTCGAAGGAGGGGTCCATTGGTTTTACAATGTCCGACTCCATGCTTTTCCAAAATCCACCCAAGAGGGGGTTCCGGCCCTATCTGGCATTAAACCCCCAAAGGGGGAAATTTGTTCCCCTTGGGAAAGATTTTAAATTTACATTGTGCGGGTCCTCAAAAATTTATCTTGACTCATCTTTGGTCTGTTTGGTGCGTAGCCCTCACAAGGGTTTTGCGTTTTTCCTTCCATTCAGCAGGGGCCTTCAGGCTGAGCCGGGTCTTTTCAGCCTTTGGAACCGCTAATTTGCCGACCAGGGCCGACTTAATGGCAAATCCCACACCGGATTGGCGTCTTTCCTCGCTTTTCCTTCCACTCCAGAAAAATGTGTAGCCGGGCACCAATTTCACAGATTTGGCCTTCTTCTGCAAGTCGTGTCTCGCTCAAGGCTAGCAATGTCCGATGTTGTACCTGCCCAGCTCTCTCCCAATCAGTGCTGGTCGTCTCTCTGGACCTGCACGCGCCGTCTCTGTCAAGTAGGGTGCGTACATTCCAAGTTCCAATTGTTAAGGGAATATGGTTTACTTTTTAGCTTTGCTTGTTTTTATCTTTCTTTGTATGTCGACCGCAGTTTAGGGTACCCACCAAACCGCGGCTAGCTGGTTAGGTAAGTGATGAAGCAGACAATGTTTAGGGCACCTTTTCTAGCCCCTTCCTCATGCTATGGAGGTGAGCAGTGTGTTCCTATAGAGGGCTGCTCAGTCGCTCAGGGGGCTGCCGAATCCCACTGCTGCTCCGGTCAGTAGAAGACGACCATATGGCCTGAGCCGCCTGTGTGCAGGTCTGCGACTACGGCTGCCAGCGTACCCACGCCTGCCGCTTTGCCGCTCGCCCATCGCCACAGGGCTTGAAGGTGATATGTGACGTTGGATGAAGAATGACTTGCGCGATGACTTGGATTAAAGTGAGGAAGAGTTGCGCAATTCGTCGACCTCACTCTCTCGCCTGAGTCCATCTGAGTCCAGTGGCAAGACAAGTCGAGACGATTGGAGACGAATACAGGTGCAGTGGATGACCAGGGCGCTCTACGTGCCTTGCCGTGCTCATTACGTTCCACAACGCTTTGCAGGTAAACGCCGTCTTGCCCGTTGAATCAGGAATGATTTCTTCCGCGCAGTCTGCCGAATCCTGTCTTCACATGCTGGGTAGGCATACCCTAGTTTACCTCTTGGTTTGACACCAAATCGGATACCCATGCCTGGTTTAGCCAGCCTCTCACAGCTGTTGCCCGGGGGGTGGCCGCTGTCGCATGCTGACAGCTACTAGGAGCCACAGGCACGAGCTGGGTGTCAGACTTGGACCAGTGGGGGATGGGTCCTGAAAGGACATGAGAGCCATCCTTACCAAAGGTGCTACCAATGCCTGACACCCCGTACCCCCCCGGGGGGGGCCATGTATATGAGGGGGGGCCATGTATATGAGCATCACTCAACTCTGGTGTCTGGACTGGGGCCATGTATATGAGCATCACTCAACTCTGGTGTCTAGACTGGGGACCATGTATATGGGCATCACTCAACTCTGGTGTCTAGACTGGGACCATGTATATGGGCATCACTCAACTCTGGTGTCTAGACTGGGGCCATGTATATGGGCATCACTCAACTCTGGTGTCTAGACTGGGGCCATGTATATGGGCATCACTCAACTCTGGTGTCTAGGACTGGGACCATGTATATGGGCATCACTCAACTCTGGTGTCTAGGACTGGGGCCATGTATATGGGCATCACTCAACTCTGGTGTCTAGACTGGGGCCATGTATATGGGCATCACTCAACTCTGGTGTCTAGACTGGGACCATGTATATGGGCATCACTCAACTCTGGTGTCTGGACTGGGGCCATGTATACGGGCATCACTCAACTCTGGTGTCTGGACTGGGACCATGTATATGGGCATCACTCAACTCTGGTGTCTAGACTGGGGCCATGTATACGGGCATCACTCAACTCTGGTGTCTAGACTGGGGCCATGTATATGGGCATCACTCAACTCTGGTTGGTGTCTAGACTGGGGCCATGTATATGGGCATCACTCAACTCTGGTGTCTAGACTGGGACCATGTATATGGGCATCACTCAACTCTGGTGTCTAGACTGGGACCATGTATATGGGCATCACTCAACTCTGGTTGGTGTCTAGACTGGGGCCATGTATATGGGCATCACTCAACTCTGGTGTCTAGACTGGGACCATGTATACGGGCATCACTCAACTCTGGTGTCTAGACTGGGACCATGTATATGGGCATCACTCAACTCTGGTGTCTAGACTGGGGCCACGTATATGGGCATCACTCAACTCTGGTGTCTAGACTGGGGCCATGTATATGAGCATCACTCAACTCTGGTGTCTGGACTGGGACCATGTATATGGGCATCACTCAACTCTGGTGTCTGGACTGGGACCATGTATATGGGCATCACTCAACTCTGGTGTCTGGACTGGGACCATGTATATGGGCATCACTCAACTCTGGTGTCTGGACTGGGACCATGTATATGGGCATCACTCAACTCTGGTGTCTGGACTGGGACCATGTATATGGGCATCACTCAACTCTGGTGTCTGGACTGGGACTATGTATATGGGCATCACTCAACTCTGGTGTCTGGACTGGGACCATGTATATGGGCATCACTCAACTCTGGTGTCTAGACTGGGGCCACGTATATGGGCATCACTCAACTCTGGTGTCTAGACTGGGGCCACGTATATGGGCATCACTCAACTCTGGTGTCTAGACTGGGGCCACGTATATGGGCATCACTCAACTCTGGTGTCTGGACTGGGGTCACGTATATGGGCATCACTCAACTCTGGTGTCTGGACTGGGGCCACGTATATGAGCATCACTCAACTCTGGTGTCTAGACTGGGGCCACGTATATGGGCATCAATCAACTCTGGTGTCTAGACTGGGGCCACGTATATGGGCATCAATCAACTCTGGTGTCTGGACTGGGGCCATGTATATGGGCATCATTCAACTCTGGTGTCTAGACTGGGACCATGTATATGGGCATCACTCAACTCTGGTGTCTAGACTGGGACCATGTATATGGGCATCACTCAACTCTGGTGTCTGGACTGGGACCATGTATATGGGCATCACTCAACTCTGGTTGGTGTCTAGACTGGGACCATGTATATGGGCATCACTCAACTCTGGTGTCTGGACTGGGACCGCGTATATGGGCATCACTCAACTCTGGTGTCTGGACTGGGACCGCGTATATGGGCATCACTCAACTCTGGTGTCTGGACTGGGACCGCGTATATGGGCATCACTCAACTCTGGTGTCTGGACTGGGACCATGTATATGAGCATCACTCAACTCTGGTGTCTGGACTGGGGCCATGTATATGGGCATCACTCAACTCTGGTGTCTGGACTGGGGCCATGTATATGAGCATCACTCAACTCTGGTGTCTGGACTGGGGCCATGTATATGAGCATCACTCAACTCTGGTGTCTGGACTGGGGCCATGTATACGGGCATCACTCAACTCTGGTGTCTAGACTGGGGCCATGTATAAGGGCATCACTCAACTCTGGTGTCTAGACTGGGGCCATGTATATGGGCATCACTCAACTCTGGTGTCTAGACTGGGGCCATGTATACGGGCATCACTCAACTCTGGTGTCTAGACTGGGACCATGTATACGGGCATCACTCAACTCTGGTGTCTAGACTGGGACCATGTATACGGGCATCACTCAACTCTGGTGTCTAGACTGGGGCCATGTATACGAGCATCACTCAACTCTGGTGTCTAGACTGGGGCCATGTATATGGGCATCACTCAACTCTGGTGTCTAGACTGGGACCATGTATACGGGCATCACTCAACTCTGGTGTCTAGACTGGGGCCATGTATATGGGCATCACTCAACTCTGGTGTCTAGACTGGGACCATGTATACGGGCATCACTCAACTCTGGTGTCTAGACTGGGGCCATGTATACGAGCATCACTCAACTCTGGTGTCTAGACTGGGACCATGTATATGGGCATCACTCAACTCTGGTGTCTAGACTGGGGCCATGTATATGGGCATCACTCAACTCTGGTGTCTGGACTGGGGCCATGTATATGGGCATCACTCAACTCTGGTGTCTGGACTGGGGCCATGTGTGTTGTGTTGTTTGTCCATCAAGAATGATGATGACCATTCATTTCATCCAGTGGGGTTGAAGGTGTGGAGCCGTGGGTTCTAAGATGGCTGATAAGGCCTATTTTGGCTCGAAATGTTCTTTGACAATGTGGACAAAGAATGCTTGACGTCTCTGGAGGAGGATTTCCTGCAGTGGTTTTTCTGTCCTGCCTTTTCTTCACAGCTCTTGCAGTCCTGGTTGCCTCACATATAACTGCACCTTTGCGCAATGATGCACGCCACGAATTTCGGTCTCTGGCTGCAGCCTCCCAGGTGTCATGATGAATTCCAAAAGCATTCAGTGAAATTTTCAGAGTGTCTTTAAAACGTTTCCTCTGGCCACCTTGGGAGCGTTTACCACAACGCAGTTCGCTGTAAAAAATTCGTTTAGGGAGCCTGTGATCTGGCATGCGAGTCAAGTGACCAGCCCAGCGAATCTGATTCTTCATCAGTAGAGTGTGGATACTGGGTATGGATGCTCTTTCTAGGACTTCAGTGTCTGGAATCTTGTCTTGCCATTTAATCTTCAGTAGCTTCCTTAGGCAGACTGTGTGGAAGTGGTTTAATTTCCTAGCGTGTCGCTGATAAACAGTCCAGGTTTCACAAGCATATAGCAGTGTGGATAAGTACAACTGCTTTGTAGACTTTTAGCTTTGTTTGCAGGCTTATTCCAGTTCTGTCCCATACATTCTTGTACAGTCTGCCAAAGGCTGCACTGGCCTTGGAGATTCTTGCATTTCACTTCGTCATCGATTGTGGCAGCTTGTGACACGGTGCTGCCAAGATAGGTAAATTTGTCCACAACACTTAGTCTATGATCATTCACTTTGATATTCGGCACAGTGTGATTATTCCCTGGAGCTGGCTGGTACATAACTACAGTCTTCTCCAAGTTGATATTGAGCCCAAAGTTGGCACAGGCATGTGAGAAAGCTGAAACATTATGTTGCATGTCCGCCTCTGAGTTGGCGTATAGAGCGCAATCATCAGCAAACAGGAGCTCTCTGACGGTGCCACTGTCAATTTTGGTTTTAGCTTTCAGCCTTCTGAGATTGAATAACTTTCCATCCATACGGTAGTTGATGTCTATTCCAATGTCGTCGTTCTCGAAGGCATTCATCAACATGGCTGAAAACATGAGGCTGAACAGTGTTGGTGCCAGGACACATCCTTGCTTCACTCCATTGGTGACAGGAAAGGGTTCAGACAGCTCACCATTTTCCTGTACTCTTGCCTGCATGCCGTCATGAAATAGCCGCACTATTTGGACAAACTTTCGTGGACAGCCATATTTTGCCATAATCTTCCACAGTCCTTCTCTGCTGACTGTATCAAAAGCCTTGGTGAAGGTCAATGAAAGTGGAGAACATTTCGCAGTTCTGTTCCTGACATTTCTCTTGCAGCTGCCTTGCAGCGAAAATCATGTCAACAGTTCCACGTTCTTTTCTGAAGCCACATTGACTCTCAGGAAGAAGACCTTGATCGAGATGGGCTGTGAGGCGATTGAGAAGAATTCTGGCGAGTATCTTCCCTGCAATTGAAAGCAAGGAGATGCCTCGGTGGTTGTCACAGGATTGGCGGTTTCCTTTACGTTTGTAAAGGTGGACTATTGACGCGTCCTTAAAATCTTGTGGCATGGTCTCGTTCATCCATATGTTTGTGAAGACTCGGTGAAGCTGCTCTGTTAGGACCGGCCCACCTGCCTTGTATATCTCTGCTGGGATGGAGTCAGGACCAGGTGCCTTGCCGCTGGAGAGTTGCTGGATGGCTTTGTTTATTTCCACTATGGTTGGCAGGTCATCAAGAGTCTCATTGGTGGGAACTTGAGGAAGGCAATTGATGGTTTCATCATCGAAGAAGGAAGTTGCATTTAAGATTTTGCTGAAATGCTCTGCCCAGCGTTGGAGGATTTCTTTCTTATCGGTGACCAATGTTCCCCCGTCTGCACTGAGGAGGGGAACTATGCCTGGTGATGAAGGACCATAGACCGCTTTCAGTGAGTCGTAGAAGTTTTTCATATCGTGTCTGTCAGCAAAGCCCTGAATTTCATCAGCTTTGCTGCTCAGCCAGGAGTCCCGCATGTGCCGAAGTTTCTGCTGCACTACTCTCTGAATGTTCTTGAAAGCATCTTTTTTTGATGTTGACTTTGGGTCATTCAAATGTGCCTTGAGGAGAAGATGTTTCTCGGCCAGCAATTGGTTGATGTCTTCGGAATTTTCATCAAACCAGTCTTTATGCTTTCGGGGGGCTGGACCCAGGATTTCCATAGCAGTGTTGTAAATCGTGTCCTTTAGGGCTCTCCATTCTGTTTCTGTATCCTGTTTTGCTTCAGCACTGGGCTTGAGGCGGTCTTCCAGCATATTTTCAAACGACTGCTGCATTTTCTTGCTGTTTAGGCGGGTGACATTTAGCTTTGTTTGCATTTTTGCCCCTTGAGGACGCC
This sequence comes from Cepaea nemoralis, assembly GCA_014155875.1. Lineage (NCBI taxonomy): Eukaryota > Metazoa > Mollusca > Gastropoda > Stylommatophora > Helicidae > Cepaea > Cepaea nemoralis. Next base: position 115,477 of record JACEFZ010003750.1, on the reverse strand, counting down.
GTGGTGGCCTGATGTGGATGTTCATTTTCGAGACAATGAGACGATGGTCTGTCCAACATTCGGCACCACACATGGATTTTGTCACTCGAACGTCTTGTCTGTCACTCCTCCTGACGATTACATAGTCAATGAGGTGCCAGTGTTTCGAGCGAGGGTGCATCCACGATGTCCTATTTCTCATGGGGAGACGGAAAATTGTGTTCGTAATCAGGAGATCATGTTCGGCACATGTCTGAAGGAGGCGGAGTCCATTGGTGTTACAATTTCCGACTCCATGCTTTCCAATAATGCCACTCCAAGAGGTGGTGTCCGTGCCTACTCTGGCATTGAAATCCCCAAGGAGTATAAGTTTGTCTCCTTTGGGAACAGATGTTAATACATTGTGCAGGTCCTCATAGAACTTATTCTTGACATCATCTTCGTTGGTCATAGTTGGTGCGTAGACACTCACAATGGTTGCGTGCTTCCTTCCATTCAGCAGAGGCAACTTCATGGTCATGAGCCTGTCGTTTACAGCCTTTGGAAATCCAGCTAATTTGCCGACCAGGGCCGACTTAATGGCAAATCCCACACCGGATTGGCGTCTTTCCTCGCTTTTCCTTCCACTCCAGAAAAATGTGTAGCCGGCACCAATTTCACAGATTTGGCCTTCTTCTGCAAGTCGTGTCTCGCTCAAGGCTGCAATGTCGATGTTGTACCTGCCCAGCTCTCTCCCAATCAGTGCTGTTCGTCTCTCTGGACCTGACGCGCCGTCTCTGTCAAGTAGGGTGCGTACATTCCAAGTTCCAATTGTTAAGGGAATATGGTTTACTCTTTTAGCTTTGCTTGTTTTATCTTTCTTTGTATGTCGACCGCAGTTAGGGTACCCACCAACCGCGGCTAGCTGGTTAGGTAGTGATGAAGCAGACAATGTTTAGGGCACCTTTTCTAGCCCCTTCCTCATGCTATGGAGGTGAGCAGTGTGTTCCTATAGAGGGCTGCTCAGTCGCTCAGGGGGCTGCCGAATCCCACTGCTGCTCCGGTCAGTAGAAGACGACCATATGGCCTGAGCCGCCTGTGTGCAGGTCTGCGACTACGGCTGCCAGCGTACCCACGCCTGCCGCTTTGCCGCTCGCCCATCGCCACAGGGCTTGAAGGTGATATGTGACGTTGGATGAAGAATGACTTGCGCGATGACTTGGATTAAAGTGAGGAAGAGTTGCGCAATTCGTCGACCTCACTCTCTCGCCTGAGTCCATCTGAGTCCAGTGGCAAGACAAGTCGAGACGATTGGAGACGAATACAGGTGCAGTGGATGACCAGGGCGCTCTACGTGCCTTGCCGTGCTCATTACGTTCCACAACGCTTTGCAGGTAAACGCCGTCTTGCCCGTTGAATCAGGAATGATTTCTTCCGCGCAGTCTGCCGAATCCTGTCTTCACATGCTGGGTAGGCATACCCTAGTTTACCTCTTGGTTTGACACCAAATCGGATACCCATGCCTGGTTTAGCCAGCCTCTCACAGCTGTTGCCCGGGGGGTGGCCGCTGTCGCATGCTGACAGCTACTAGGAGCCACAGGCACGAGCTGGGTGTCAGACTTGGACCAGTGGGGGATGGGTCCTGAAAGGACATGAGAGCCATCCTTACCAAAGGTGCTACCAATGCCTGACACCCCGTACCCCCCCGGGGGGGGCCATGTATATGAGGGGGGGCCATGTATATGAGCATCACTCAACTCTGGTGTCTGGACTGGGGCCATGTATATGAGCATCACTCAACTCTGGTGTCTAGACTGGGACCGTGTATATGGGCATCACTCAACTCTGGTGTCTAGACTGGGACCGTGTATATGGGCATCACTCAACTCTGGTGTCTGGACTGGGGCCATGTATATGGGCATCACTCAACTCTGGTGTCTGGACTGGGGCCATGTATATGGGCATCACTCAACTCTGGTGTCTGGACTGGGACCGTGTATATGGGCATCACTCAACTCTGGTGTCTGGACTGGGGCCATGTATATGGGCATCACTCAACTCTGGTGTCTAGACTGGGACCGTGTATACGGGCATCACTCAACTCTGGTGTCTAGACTGGGGCCATGTATACGAGCACCACTCAACTCTGGTGTCTAGACTGGGGCCATGTATACGGGCACCACTCAACTCTGGTGTCTAGACTGGGACCGTGTATACGGGCATCACTCAACTCTGGTGTCTGGACTGGGGCCATGTATACGAGCATCACTCAACTCTGGTGTCTGGTCTGGGGCCATGTATATGGGCATCACTCAACTCTGGTGTCTAGACTGGGACCGTGTATACGGGCATCACTCAACTCTGGTGTCTGGACTGGGGCCACGTATATGGGCATCACTCAACTCTGGTGTCTGGACTGGGGCCATGTATATGGGCATCACTCAACTCTGGTGTCTAGACTGGGGCCATGTATACGGGCATCACTCAACTCTGGTGTCTAGACTGGGGCCACGTATACAGGCATCACTCAACTCTGGTGTCTGGACTGGGGCCACGTATACGGGCATCACTCAACTCTGGTGTCTGGACTGGGGCCATGTATATGGGCATCACTCAACTCTGGTGTCTGGACTGGGACCACGTATATGGGCATCACTCAACTCTGGTGTCTGGACTGGGGCCACGTATATGGGCATCACTCAACTCTGGTGTCTGGACTGGGGCCACGTATATGGGCATCACTCAACTCTGGTGTCTGGACTGGGGCCACGTATATGGGCATCACTCAAAAGCTCATATTAAGCACAATATTTATATCTAGGGATTACACCTGTGAGCAATGCCTATATCTAGGTATTACATCTATGAGCAATCTCTATATAGAGATTACATATGTGAACAATGCCTATAAATGGGGTGAACAATGTTTATATAGACATTATGTATGTGAATGGATTACAAATGTAAAGTAAACTACTAATAATGTGAAGTGACTAAATGAACAACTGTATATAGCTTAACTAGTGGATTATTTCACCTACACAACATGAAAGTGAGTCAATAACCCTGGTGACTGGAGGTACACTCAGAACATGGTATCAACCCCATAAAGGTCAAGTGAGTCAATAATCCTGGTGACTGGAGGCACACTCAGAACATGGTATCAACCCCATAAAGGTCAAGTGAGTCAATAACCCTGGTGACTGGAGGTACACTCAGAACATGGTATCAACCCCATAAAGGTCAAGTGAGTCAATAATCTTGGTGACTGGCGGCACACTCAGAACATGGTACCAACCCCATAAAGGTCAAGTGAGTCAATAACCCTGGTGACTGGAGGCACACTCAGAACATGGTATCAACCCCATAAAGGTCAAGTGAGTCAATAACAATGGTGACTGGAGGCACACTCAGAACATGGTATCAACCCTATAAAGGTCAAGTGAGTCAATAACCATGGTGACTGGAGGCACACTCAGAACATGGTATCAACCCCATAAAGGTCAAGTGAGTCAATAACCCTGGTGACTGGAGGCACACTCAGAACATGGTATCAACCCCATAAAGGTCAAGTGAGTCAATAACCCTGGTGACTGGAGGCACACTCAGAACATGGTATCAACCCCATAAAGGTCAAGTGAGTCAATAATCCTGGTGACTGGAGGCACACTCAGAACATGGTATCAACCCCATAAAGGTCAAGTGAGTCAATAACCCTGGTGACTGGAGGCACACTCAGAACATGGTATCAACCCCATAAAGGTCAAGTGAGTCAATAACCCTGGTGACTGGAGGCACACTGAGATTAGTTTAGTCGACAGATCAACATCACAGCACACTGGTGTAACCCATAAGTGCTCCGTTCTACTCCTAACTCAAGCCTGAGTCTGGAGAATCTCAGCTCAGTACATGAAATCCGTAGCACCGGCGAGGATCATGAAATACTTTGGGTAGATTTTTACCTCAAAATTTTGCCCAGGCAGCGCCTTTAGGCTACTCTTTTTCGATTTCCAACCACCAAGGGATTTTTATGCACACAAAAATACACACGGGCGTCTGATCTCACTACCCAGAGACCAGCGGAAATTTTGTTACTAGAAGTCCACGTGAAAATATCCCGGCCCTCATTGGGGCCTGAACCCAGGACCTCCTATGACAACACACACCAATCATGAAACATCAGAAAACATCAGAAAATGTCAGTACTACTTGTACTATGACAACACACACCAATCATCAGAAAATGACAGCACTACTTTTACTACAACAACACACCAATCATCAAACATCAGAAAATGTCAGCACTACTTGTACTATGACAATACACACCAGTCATCAAACACCAGAAAATGTCATCATAACTTGTCCTATGACAACACACACACACCAATCATCAAACAAACACAGCGACCTGGACAAGACATGTCAGGTGACCTACCAACGAAAGACTTGGGTACGTTTTTCACATGCACAGTGATGAAGCTGCCAGGCTGAAATCACACAAACAAAAACCAGTTATGTTCAACACATTTTAGGAGAGCTCATCATGAGACCACAGTTGAATATTTCAGTTCATAATCAACAAAATACTAGAAATCACAGCAGTAAACATTCTTGACATCCCCCCAAATACTTTCACACAGACAAGAAATATTTAACATCCCCCCAAATACTTTCACATAGACAAGAAATATTTAACATCCCCCCAAATACTTTCACACAGACAAGAAATATTTAACATCCCCCCCCAAATACTTTCACACAGACAAGAATATTTGACATCCCCCCAAATACTTTCACACAGACGAGAAATATTTAACACCCCCCCCCCCCCCCCCAAATACTTCTTTCACAGACGAGAAATATTTAACCACCCCCCTCAAATACTTTCACACAGACAAGAATATTTGACATCCCCCAAATACTTTCACACAGACGAGAAATATTTAACACCCCCCCAAATACTTTCACACAGACGAGAAATATTTAACACCCCCCCCCCCCAAATACTTTCACACAGACAAGAAATATTTAACACCCCCCCCCCCCCCCCCAAATACTTCACACAGACGAGAAATATTTGACATCCCCCCCCCCCCCAAATACTTCACACAGACAAGAAATATTTAACCCCCCCACCCCCAAATACTTTCACACAGACGAGAATTATTTAACACCCCCCCCCCCCCCCCCCAAATACTTTCACAACGACAAGAATATTTGACATCCCCCCCAAATACTTTCACACAGACAAGAATATTTGACATCCCCCCAAATACTTTCACACAGACAAGAATATTTGACATCCCCCCAAATACTTTCACACAGACAAGAAATATTTAACACCCCCCCCCCCCCCCAAATACATTCACACAGACAAGAATATTTGACATCCCCCCAAATACTTTCACACAGACAAGAATATTTGACATCCCCCCAAATACTTTCACACAGACAAGAAATATTTGACATCCCCCCAAATACTTTCACACAGACAAGAATATTTGACATCCCCCCAAATACTTTCACACAGACAAGAATATTTGACATCCCCCCAAATACTTTCACACAGACAAGAAATATTTAACATCCCCCCAAATACTTTCACACAGACAAGAAATATTTAACACCCCCCCCCCCCCCCCCACACAAATACTTTCACACAGACAAGAAATATTTAACACCCCCCCCCCCCCCCCAATACTTTCACACAGACGAGAAATATTTAACACCCCCCCTCCCCCCAAATACTTTCACACAGACAAGAAATATTTAACACCCCCCCCCCCCAAATACTTTCACAGAGATAAGAAAATATTTAACCACCCCCCCCCCTCCCAAATACTTTCACACAGACGACAAATATTTAACATGGTCTCTGCCTACAGCAGTCTAGCATCTGCAAGCCACTTGTGTTCTATAGTACTATAACTCAATGTCTCTACAATAATACATGTGTGATATAACTCAATGTCTCTACAATAATACATGTGTGATATAACTCAATGTCTCTACAATAATACATGTGTGATATAACTCAATGTCTCTACAATAATACATGTGTGATATAACTCAATGACTCTACATGGTCTGTGAGGTGTGGAATGCGCCTGGCCCTGCAGCCAGCAGGGTTAGGATCGGCTAGCCTCTCCCAGGAGGGGTGAAGAGCGAAAATTAGTAGCCTGCCGATGACCCGCAGACTACACAAGTCAACCCCCACCTCCACGTGGTGCAGACCAGGCAACCGGTCATGGGCTAATGGGGCTATGGCTCGCCATAGGGGATAGACTCCCTGTGGTCAGATTAGTGTCCTAAACCTGCGACTGGCCTAGCAAGCCGGCAGGGGATCTTCATACTGCTCGTAGAAAAACTAAGAAGTATAATAAAAAGTGGTTGAAGAGCAAACAGGAATGTGATTACAGAGAATACAGAATAGCGAGAAGACATGTGAGTAGAATAGTAAAGAGGGAAAAACAAAAAGACTGGGAAGAGTATGGAGAAACCCTAAATAAAAACTACAAGGAGGCAACCAGAAACTTCTACAAAAAGATAAGTGCAATGCGAACCAGAGGAGAACCCTTTGACCCAACTGAAATAATTAACAGCGAAAATGGAGAACCAATAAGTGAACAAAAACAGATCCTAATAAGATGGAAGCAGTATTTCGAACAACTTCTCAACATCCCATCAGATGTCACAGGAATTCAAGAGACCTACACAGATGTCACCGAGGAACTAGAACCAGACATACTAAAAGAAGAAATTATAGAAGCCATCAGATTAGCCCCATTAAACAAATCACCAGGACAGGATGAAATACCAAACGAACTAATTAAAGCAGCAAGGGAAGTAGGAACAGCTTGGCTACATAGACTATTCAACCATGTTTGGGTAGAACAACAGACACCACGAGACTGGGGAAACGCCATAATTATCCCAATTTGGAAAAACAAAGGCAGCAAAAGAGATTGCACACAATACAGAGGCATTTCACTGTTGAGTCATACTGGGAAAATATTTTGCAAAATTCTTGAAAAAAGATTACGAACTACTTTAGAACCCCAGCTAAGCGAAACGCAGCTTGGATTTAGGAAAAACAAAGGATGCACAGACGCCATTTTTGCTCTTAGACAACTTATAGAAAAATCAATTGAATTCAATGAAACACTCTACTTAGCCTTTGTCGACCAAGAAAAGGCATTTGATAGGGTAGATAGAAACAAGCTGTGGGAAATCCTTAAACAATATGGAGTGAGTACACATCTAACAAACCTATGTAGAAGTTTATACAACAACAGTGAATGCATAGTGAGAGCAACTGGAGGACACTCAGAACCCTTCACCATAAGATCTGGAGTACGACAAGGTTGTGTCCTGTCCCCTCTCTTGTTCATAACATATATAGACAACATATGTAAAGAAACCAGCCAAGCAGAGACAGCAAGAATACCGCATGACGAGAACACAGAAGAAGAACCATCTGCAAATCTAACCATTAGAGAACTCCTGTTTGCGGACGACCAAGCACTAATAGCAAAATCAGAAGCTGAATTACAAGACCACATGAATAGTCTAAACGAAATGTGTAGGGAACATAACATGAAAATTAGCACAAGCAAAACAGAGGTAATGACTATAACTAAAGAAGAACAAACAGCAACAATTCACCTAAACGAACATCCCTTGAAACAAGTAAAGAGCTTCAAGTACCTAGGAAGTATAATATCATCAAATGGCAGATCAGAAGACGAGATCGAAAATAGGTGCAATAAGGCAAATCAACTCATTGGACAAATGGCACCAATACTAAAGAACAAACATGTATCAATAACTACTAAGAAAGCACTTTACAACACAATCTTCCTACCAACTCTGTGCTACCAATGCCAAACCTGGACAATGACAGAAAAAGAGAAAAGAAAAATCACAACAACAGAAATGAGGTTCCTGAGAAGAATACTCAACGTATCAAGAAGAGATAAGATCAGAAATGAAGAAATCAGGACTAAAGTGGGGGTTAAAGCTGCTCTAGATTTTATTAGAAAGCAGCAAGTCAAATGGTTTGGCCATGCAAGTAGGCTACCAGTCAACAGCATGCCACAACAAGCAATGATGTACAGACCAGATGGAAACAGAGGAAGAGGCCGACCACGTAAACGTTGGACGGAGGGAATAACAGAATCCATGGGAATGTCGATATACGAAGCCCATAATCGGGCACTCTCACGAAGTTTATACTTCACCTCGACACCGCAAGGTACAAGAGGAACATGATGAGATGAGATGAGTCTCTACAATAATACATGTGTGATATAACTCAATGTCTCTATAATAATACATGTGTGATATAACTCAATGTCTCTACAATAATACATGTGTGATATAACTCATGTCTCTAAAATATACAATAATACATATGTGATATAACTCAATGTCTCTACAATAATACATGTGTGATATACCTCATGTCTCTAAAATATACAATAATACATATGTGACATAACTCAATGTCTCTACAATAATACATGTGTGATATAACTCATGTCTCTAAAATATACAATAATACATATGTGACATAACTCAATGTCTCTACAATAATACATATGTGACATAACTCAATGTCTCTACAATAATACATGTGTGATATACCTCATGTCTCTAAAATATACAATAATACATATGTGACATAACTCAATGTCTCTACAATAATACATGTGTGATATACCTCAATGTTTCTACAACAATACATGTCTGAGCTATGGTACAGTCTCTACAATAATACATGTGTGAGCTATGGTGCTATAACTCAATGTCTCTACAATATTACATGTGTGAGATATGGTGCTATAACTCAATGTCTCTACAATAATACATGTGTGAGCTATGGTGCTATAACTCAATGTCTCTACAATAATACACGTGTAAGCTATAGGCACACAGGACACAGATATAGAATGTATGACTGATGACATGGATAGACACACAGGACACTGACATAGAATGTATGACTGAGGACATGGATAGACACACAGGACACTGACATAGAATGTATGACTGATGACATGGATAGGCACACAGGACACTGACATAAAATGTATGACTGATGACATGGATAGACACACGGGACACTGACATAGAATGTATGACTGATGACATGGATAGGCACACGGGACAATGATATAGAATGTATGACTGATGACATGGATAGGCACACGGGACAATGATATAGAATGTATGACTGATGACATGGATAGATACACAAGACACTGACATAGAATGTATGACTGATGACATGGATAGACACACAGGACACTGACATAGAATGTATGACTGATGACATGGATAGACACACAGGACACTGGCATAGAATGTATGACTAATGACATGGATAGGCACAGGATACTGACATAGAATGTATGACTGATGACATGGATAGGCACACGGGACAATGATATAGAATGTATGACTGATGACATGGATAGGCACAGGACACTGACATAGAATGTATGACTGATGACATGGATAGACACACAAGACACTGACATAGAATGTATGACTGGTGACATGGATAGACACACAGGACACTGACATAGAATGTATGACTGATGACATGGATAGGCACACGGGACACTGACATAGAATGTATGACTGATGACATGGATAGGCACACGGGACAATGATATAGAATGTATGACTGATGGCATGGATAGACACACAGGACACTGACATAGAATGTATGACTGATGACATGGATAGACACACAGGACACTGACATAGAATGTATGACTGATGACATGGATAGACACACAGGACACTGACATAGAATGTATGACTGATGACATGGATAGACACACAGGACACTGACATAGAATGTATGACTGATGACATGAATAGGCACACAGGACACTGACATAGAATGTATGACTGATGGCATGGATAGGCACAGGACACTGGCAGACTCATTGGAAGTTGAGAGAAACTGACTAAACATTGGCAGAAACTGACTGGACACTAACCCTGTAGACTAACAAATAAATAACGCTAGAGATTTGATTGACCGACTGATTAACTAGCTGTAGATTTGACTGACTGACTGACCAGCTGTAGTTTTGACTGAGCAACTAGCCGTAGATCTGACTAACTGGAGATTTGTGATCTAAACCACTGAGTGACTAGCTAGAAACTAGACAAATAAAGCATGAAAACTGACCTCAGCGACATCATTTGGATCTTCAGCTTGGCTGGTGCCAGTCATGGACAGTTTCTTGAGTCTCTTATAGTGGTGTTTGCTAACTCGATAAATTCTTGCATAATCACGCGGCAGAGTTTCATTAGGATCCCACAAGGTAGCCCGGAAGCTGTCCAGCCCACGATACCTGCCGTACGCGACAACAAATGATCAATATGCTTATTAGTAACAACAAAGTATAGCATAACAAACAGCCACATAATAATCATTAATAACAAGCTGTAAAATGACCAATAATACACTGTATTTTAAACAACATTAACAAATTGTAATATTATCAATATCAACTACAAACACTGACATGATGAAACCTGCAGCCATGATCTCATGTGACAAATTATAATATCAATATCAACTACAAACACTGACATGACAAAACCTGCAGCCATGATCTCACGTGACAAATTGTAATATGAATATCAACTACAAACACTGACATGACAAAACCTGCAGCCATGATCTCACGTGACAAATTATAATATCAACATCAACTACAAACACTGACATGATGAAACCTGCAGCCATGATCATGTGACAAATTGTAATATCAATATCAACTACAAACACTGACATGATGAAACCTGCAGCCATGATCTCACGTGACAAATTATAATATCAATATCAACTACAAACACTGATATGACGAAACCTGCAGCCATGATCTCACGTGACAAATTGTAATATCAATATCAACTACAAACACTGACATGATGAAACCTGCAGCCATGATCACACGTGACAAATTGTAATATCAATATCAACTACAAACATTGACATGATGAAACCTGCAGCCATGATCTCACGTGACAAATTATAATAACTACAAACACTGACATGATGAAACCTGCAGCCATGATCTCATGTGACAAATTGTAATATCAATATCAACTACAAACACTGACATGATGAAACCTGCAGCCATGATCTCACATGACAAATTGTAATATCAACTACAAACACTGACATGATGAAACCTGCAGCCATGATCTCATGTGACAAATTGTAATATCAATATCAACTACAAACACTGACATGATGAAACCTGCAGCCATGATCTCATGTGACAAATTGTAATATCAATATCAACTACAAACACTGACATGATGAAACCTGCAGCCATGATCTCACGTGACAAATTATAATATCAATATCAACTACAAACACTGACATGATGAAACCTGCAGCCATGATCTCACATGACAAATTGTAATATCAATATCAACTACACACATTGACATGATGAAACCTGCAGCCATGATCTCATGTGACAAATTGTAATATCAATATCAACTACAAACATTGACATGATGAAACCTGCAGCCATGATCTCACGTGACAAATTGTAATATCAATATCAACTACAAACACTGACATGACGAAACCTGCAGCCATGATCTCACATGACAAATTGTAATATCAATATCAACTACAAACACTGACATGATGAAACCTGCAGCCATGATCTCATGTGACAAATTGTAATATCAATATCAACTACAAACACTGACATGATGAAACCTGCAGCCATGATCTCATGTGACAAATTGTAATATCAATATCAACTACAAACACTGACATGATGAAACCTGCAGCCATGATCTCACGTGACAAATTATAATATCAATATCAACTACAAACACTGACATGATGAAACCTGCAGCCATGATCTCACATGACAAATTGTAATATCAATATCAACTACACACATTGACATGATGAAACCTGCAGCCATGATCTCATGTGACAAATTGTAATATCAATATCAACTACAAACATTGACATGATGAAACCTGCAGCCATGATCTCACGTGACAAATTGTAATATCAATATCAACTACAAACACTGACATGACGAAACCTGCAGCCATGATCTCACATGACAAATTGTAATATCAATATCAACTACAAACACTGACATGATGAAACCTGCAGCCATGATCTCATGTGACAAATTGTAATATCAATATCAACTACACACATTGACATGATGAAACCTGCAGCCATGATCTCATGTGACAAATTGTAATATCAATATCAACTACAAACATTGACATGATGAAACCTGCAGCCATGATCTCACGTGACAAATTGTAATATCAATATCAACTACAAACACTGACATGACGAAACCTGCAGCCATGATCTCACATGACAAATTGTAATATCAATATCAACTACAAACACTGACATGATGAAACCTGCAGCCATGATCTCACGTGACAAATTATAATCACACTGTTATAGGACTAATTTTGGAGCCCACGACACAGGATTCGAGCCTGGTACAACGCGGAGTCTCAAAATGCTGTCCACTGAGTAACAACGCGGAGTCTCAAAATGCTGTCTACTGAGTAAGGTCGCGGAGTCTCAAAATGCTGTCTACTGAGTAAGATCGCGGAGTCTAAAAACGATGTCTACTATATAATACATCGAAGTAGCTCAAGATCCTTGGTCCGTTTGTGTCGATCGCCAGAAACAGAATTTCGGCACGGTTCTAAACAAGTATTGAACATAACAAAGCGCAGTTGGAAAAATGGCCCAATAAGTTATCTGTGAGAAGTACAGCAACCAAAAGCCCGGCCAGGGGTGGTTGTCTGTAAGTCTTTTTCAAGACTTGATATTAAAATTTAATTGGCATCAAGAAAAGGCTGAAGACCAACTTGCCATAACAGATTGCAGCGCCTGCGATTGTCATCAAACCGGCGAGCATCAACTGTAAACACCATCCTAATGGCTCCTCTTGTCCATTACTCTGGCGAACGTGTCAGGAGTGTGCTGAAGCTCAAGTCAGTAAATCGATATCTCGAGCGAGCAGGAGTGTGCTGAAGGTCGGCCCAGTTTAATCGTGTCTTGAGCGAGCAAGAGTTTGGCTAAAGGGCAATCCAGTCTGATCGTTGTTTCAGGTGAGCAAGAACTTTTCAATAAGACAAGTTCAGCCTCAATGTTAATAGGTTTTGTTCTGAGCGCTAACAACTGGAAAAAAGAACGTTGGTAAAAGACAATCAAGACAGCAAATAAATACCTCATTACTTCATGGATTGCCCCATGTTTTGTTGACGTGTCAGACTATCTCAGGGCTCTACTACAAATGAGAGCCGCTCGCTAATCCTTTTGGGCTCTGTTACGTATGAGTCGTTCTCAAGACGTCGATTTGATGTACTCCATCTCAGAAGGGACCCAACCAAGGGTTGAAGTACTGTACTGAGGCATCCCAAGAAGAGAAACTACCGTAGAAGAAGGAACGAACTACCTGAAGTGCGCGATTGGTTTCAACTAATACAGCGTTGAATTTAACCTGACGGCGAACCTAGGAGAATACGTCTTGCGTGGATCGAGAAACAAGAGTAGGGTAATTTGTACACCTATTAACTGATTTAACTGTTCTTACGGTATAAGTGATTTGTATTTCTTAAATTAGTAAATTACAAATGTGAAGTTGTTTGCTTGGTCTGTATAATAATATTTCAGCATGGCGGAACAAGACACCTTAGCACAAGTTTTGACGGGGGTAGGAACAGCGGTAGGTAGACTTAATACGGTTATTAAACAACAGGGAATGGCAACTGAAATTGTTAAGTTTAGTGGACAGGCCAGAGAGTGTAAGAAGTGGATAACTTTCATAGAAAAATATGCGTATTTGGTCTCGGCAACGGATGAAGAAAAAATGAGACTGGCTTATCAGGCGGCAACAGAACCGGTTTCGGATCATATAAGAAGAAAGTTAGAGGCTAGAGTAGATGAGACATGGGAACAATTTAAAGAGGACCTAGCACGTAAGTACGCGGAAATAACGGATCCACAACATGCCTTTTCGGTGTTGAGACAGGCTAAACAAAACAACGGAGAGACGGTACAATTGTTCAGCGATAGGTTGATTAACCTGGCTGAAGAGGCATTCTTAGGACAGAATGTACGAGGAGAAGAGGTGGAGAGGATGTTAGTAGGGATTTTTGTAGATGGCATAAAATCCGATGGTTTGAAATTTAAGCTGATGAGGGAAAACCCTTAGAGGTTATCACAAGCGGTAGATATCGCGGTACAAGAAGAAAATTTGAGACGTAGATTTAGATTGAGAACAGGACGAGAAATAGGAACAAGTCGAGAAGACAGAGTTGAGGAGCCTATGGAAATAGGACAAACAAGGTTCGGATGGAATAGGAGAGGAGGTATACAGATGTTACAAGGTAGAAATAGAAATGATTATGATGAAAGAAGAAATATGAGATACCCTACAAGTGAGACAGTAGGCAACACAAATAACACAAATATTGTCTGTTGGGTTTGTGGTCAACGCGGACATGTTTCTCGTTTTTGTAATAACAGGCGTGTCCAGTCGAATACACAGGGTAGACATGACAATAACAGGTTGAGTAGGAATGTTGAAGGTAGACACAGGAATTTTACAGGTACAAGAACGCAGGAAAACCGGCGCCCTACCTATTAAAAAGGACCTGTGATAGGAGGGTAAATAATAAGGTCCCAAGGTTTAAAGAGTATGTTAATAATAGACATAGGGGGACGAATAGAGAATGCTCACAAGTAGATGAAGTCAAACAGTTTACAGTGAAGACAACAGATAATAGTTCGTGCATAATAGAAATAGGAAAATATAGAGTTTGTACATTAATTGATTCAGGAGCTCAGGTTAGTGTAATTAAAGAAAGTTTTTTTATATAAAATAATGAGAAATTGTAGAATATTTAAGAGTCATAATAATCTTCACTCTGTTACAGGACAGAATTTACAATTAATTGGACAAACAATGATAAATTTTAAATTAGGAGGGATCAACGTAAGACATCTTTTTCAGGTAGTGAAAGATTTAAATAGAAACAAGCTGATAGGAATAGATTTTTAAATAAAAAATGGAATAAGACTTTTCTTTGATTTACATAAATTAAAATTCAGGGACGTCTATGTAGATATGGAAGAAGACATGCATATATCAGCACTCATTGGCACCTTGCCGTCTTGACAGACGATAGTTTGTGCTCTAAAAAGGCATAATAACTTTTAACTATGGCGGTAGCGAGTGTGACTGATAAGGCCAATTTGCGCTGTAAATGTCCGTTCACAGTGGGTGCATGTGAACACGTGGTCATTTCCACCATCAAGCACCATCTTACGTCTCAAACGCTTGGTGTGTGACTTTTCTGCAATAATTTTCTCCTTTGACTTTATTCCATTTCTGATATTTGCCCTCCATGCAACACGTTCAGCGGCGACTTGCTCCCAATGTGCATTATCAATGCCTGTATCAATCATGTCCCGCTTACACACATCTTTGTATCGTAGTAGAGGCCGACCCTGAGATCTCTTACCCATCTGTAATTCACCAAAAAAGATATCCTTTGGTATTCTACCATCATCCATCCTCCTAAGATGTCCTATCCATCTAAGTCTACGAAGACTGAGCATGGAATAAACTGTCACACAACCTGATCTTTCCAATACTTCAGTATTTGTGATTTTGTCTTGCCACTTAATACCAAGAATTCTTCGCAGACACCGCATATGAAAGCTGTTTAAATTGTTCTCTTGGTGTGAGTAAGTTGTCCAGGTTTCACTGCCATAGAGAAGAGTACTAAGGACACAGGCTTGATAGACAAGGACTTTTGTTTTGGCAGTAAGCTTCCTGTTCTCCCAGACTCTTTTTCTTAACCTGTTCATTGTTGTTGCTGCCTTACCAATCCGGATGTTGATTTCCTGATCTAGGGATAATTTGCTATTTACCACTGATCCTAGATATGTAAAATGGTCTACTATCTCTAGTTCGGCGTCGTCAATAAAGATTGATGGTACCCCATGTGCACCTTGTGACATAATCTGTGTCTTCTTTTTGCTAATTGTTAAACCAAATTCAGAACAAGCATTGGAGAATGCAGATAGTAGACATTGCAATTCTTCCTCAGAGTGGGTCGTAACTGCAGCATCATCTGCAAAAAGCAACTCTCTGATCAGTACCCTCCTAATTTTGGTCTTAGCCTTCAATCTCTGAGCATTGTAGAGGCCGCCATCTGAGCGTGAGTGAATGTATATACCACCATCCTGATCACGAAATGCATATTTCAGTAGAAGTGAAAAGTATATTCCAAAGAGGGTGGGAGCTAGTACACAACCTTGCTTAACTCCACTCTTGATTTCAAATTCTTCAGAAGTTGCACCATCAAACTTGATTATACCCTTCATGCCTGTGTGGAACGATTCCACAATGGACAGAAGAGTTGGTGGGCAGCCAATCTTCTTTAGTGCCTTGAACAGACCCTCACGACTGACCAAATCAAATGCCTTTGTGAGGTCGATGAAGGCAATAAACAGTGGTTGATTCTGTTCACGGCATTTTTCTTGCATTTGTCGCAATGAGAATATCATATCAGTGGTAGACCGGTTCTGTCGAAAGCCACACTGTGATTCGGGGTAGACTTGATCTCCTAGGACTTGAAGTCTGCGCAGAACAATTCTGGCAAATACTTTTCCAACAATACACAGAAGTGAGATACCCCTATAGTTGTTACAGTCGCTCCGATCACCCTTGTTCTTGTACAGCGTTATGATGTTTGAATCTTTGAAATCCTGTGGGACTTGTCCTTCACGCCAGCATAGCTCTATTAGCTGGTGGATCTGTAGGGTGAGTGTTTCTTGCCCACTCCTGATAACCTCTATTGGAATCCCATCCTTACCTGGAGCCTTGCCAGATGCAAGTTCATTTATAGCACACTTAACTTCTGTTATGGTGGGAAGTGTGTCCAGGTGGTCAAGAGTTGGTAGAGCCTCTATGGCATTTAGGGCATCATCCGCTAGTTTGGTCTCACTTGAGTAAAGCTCCAAATAGTGCTCTACCCATCTGTCCATCTGCTGTAATATCAGCACTAGTTAGAGTAAAAATGTCCACGACGTTAAAACCACAGTCGGTTAATTTGATACAAGCAAAGCTGAAGAGAAACCCATATTATGTGGCAGGAGACACAGTCAGAATCACTGAGTTGCAAGAGGAAGTAATTGATGAGCCTGGTTTGGAAGTTCCGGATGGAATAATAGCGTTGGATAAACATTTAGCCTTTCCAGTGATGATTATCAACAACACAGGTAGGGAAATCAAATTATACAGAGGATGTGTGATAGCCAAACTAGATCATAACATTAGTGACATATTGGCAACGGATAGAGTAGAAAGGTCGGGAACAAGTTATTCAGAAACTTCTAGTGAAAGAGTTAATAACAGACGCGGACGCGGAAGAAGAGGGAACGTACAAATGGATGAATTGATCCATCCATCCAGAAGAAATACAGCCCAAATACATTCACTAGACAAAATGACAAGGGAACAAGAATTGTTGGCACAGTTAAAAGCTCCGCCAGAAAATAAGGAAGTATTAGAACAACTTATAAGGCAAAATCAAGATGTATTTGCAATTAATGATTTGGAATTGGGAAAGACACAAACAGTTACAATGGAAATAGATACGGGAGACCATCCACCAATTAGTTTAAAACCATATAGACCTCCATTGAGAAATAGAGAAATTGTAGAAAAGGCAATAGAAGATATGTTGAAAGCAGGAATAATAACAAGATCGAAGTCAGAATGGTCATCTCCGGTCGTCATCGTAGCCAAACCTGATGGTTCGAGTCGCTTCTGCTGCGACTACAGGGCGTTGAACAAAATCACTAAGAATGTAGCGTACCCACTACCAGTAATTGATGATATTTTGGGGTTGCTTAATGGTTCTACATTCTTCACGATGTTAGACGCAAGATCAGGATTCTGGTGTATACCTATGTCGAAGGATGCTCAAAAGAAGAGTGCTTTCTGTACCCATATGGGCTCTTACGAATTTTTATGAATGCCTTTTGGGGTCAAAACTGCGCCGTCTCACTACATGCTCTTAATAAATGAAGTATTAGAAGGTATGCAAAGGTTTGCATTAGCCTATATAGACGATATTCTGATTTTTACGAAAGGAGATGTGAATGATCATTTAAAACATATTAGATTAGTATTCGATAGATTAAGAGTACATGACGTTAAATTGAAGCTTAGTAAGTGCCAGTTTTTAAAGACAGAAACAAAATATTTGGGTTATATTATAAATAGAGACGGAATTAAACCAGACCAGGACAAAGATAAAGGTTATTAAAGAATTACCTCCTCCAACTAACGTAAGGGAAGTGCGTGCGTTTATAGGAACTTGTGCGTATTATAGGCGGTTTGTCCCAGCGTTTTCAAAGATAGCAGAACCTATTACAAATTTAACAGGCAAATACGCTAGATTTAAGTGGGATAATGAGTGTCAAAAAGCGTTCGAGTATTTAAAAAACAGCTTAACACTGGTACCACTATTGACGCATCCAGACTTGAATAAACAGTTAATACTGTACACAGATGCTTCGGACAATGCATAGGAGCATGTTTGGTTCAACCATATGAAGGAAAAGAGTCTGGAATACCAGGGGTTAAAAATGAAAGGCCAATTTACTTCTTGTCTCACAAACTTAGCAAGTCGCAACGAAAATGGACGACTATTGAAAAAGAAGCATATGCTATTCATTATGCTCTTCAGAAACTAAATTACTACTTACATAACGCAAATTTTGTTATTAGAACTGACCATATGCCTTTAAAGTCTTTTTTAGAAGCTCCAGTGCAGAACAGGAAAATACAGACCTGGGCATTGAATCTACAGGGGTACAACACGAAAATTGAATACATTCCAGGTAGGATTAATACATGCGCTGATTTATTGTCTAGGATTCCGTACCCACAGTCATCAGGAGACAGAAGATGAAGCTGAACCAGAGATAGATGACCGAAACTGGCAAGTAAATATTTTAGATTCTGCCATAATAAATAGAGAAGAATTTGAGAGTTTACCATCGGATCAAGAGTCCGAACATAGAGCAGGAGACCCACATTTAGCACAATTTAATATGAAAGAAGAAGTTACATTGTTAATGAATAGGTTATAAATTTAGTTAAGTTTAATTTTCAAATACATGGGGCTTTGTTTAAGGCCTTTCGTTCAGAAAAGAGTTAATAAAACTACTGGGGGATAATATAGAGAAATATTCTCTTTGTGAATATTAAGTTGCTTGAAGAGGTTCTTATAGATATGAACTGTTAGTAAAATAGGAGTAGCGTTATATGAAGATATAAGCTTGGGGGAAGACTGTGAATGGCAGCATATAAGCGGGGATATATATAAAACGGGACAAAGAAGCAGGTCATGGGATGTATGGGGGCAAGATATAGGTGCTGTGAAAAACCAGCGTGAATTATATTTAAAAAAGTGTTCGTGGAATATGAACATTGGCAATGGGCTCGTGAGATATCGGAAAAATAGACAAGATTGTGGATAGCAATATAAGTGTTGTGAAAACTTATGTCAAATTTATTTATAGAGAACAAAGATCTATTTCGTAAGATGTATTTTAAAAAATTGTTTTAACAAAAATATTTTTTATTGGCAAGGGAGGTAAATGTGAGTGTGTTAACTATTCATTACTGTGTGTAAATGTGGTCATGTTAACTATTCATTCTTTATACTTCTCACTCGGTGCGCACCGTTTCTTTACTTTTTCTAACTACATTGTTTCTGTCCATCTTGTGTTGTGGAAGAGTGAGGAATTTATAAGGTCAAAGGTATGATAACGATTTTACGAGCTGTTCTTATGATATGTATATTTTCTACAGGAACAATAAGGAGCCAAGAACGAGCCAGAAATATATGACTATATAGTGGTTGACTATATAAGGAAAGAGTTAAAGAATAGAATATTTACTTAAGTTGGAGTTGGTTTGGGGAAGGTTAGAGGAACTGTGAGAGGTAAGGGGAAAAAAAGAGGGAATAGAGTAAGGGGATTAGGAGTAAAGATTTTTTCCTTTACAAGAAAAATTCTTTAACATGGGGAGGTGTAACAGAAGTAGAGTAGTAGGTGGGAAAAGGCTATGGCACGATTGAGCATCGGGGGAGAATGGGAAGAGAGATGCTCAAGTCGTGACGTAGTTGGTTGTCAGGGGGCAGTCAAGATCAGGGCCTGGAACTGGAAGGACGCCATGTTTATAGTACTTGCCATCAAATGTAAATAAACCTTATTTATATGAAACCAACAGTCTTTCTTAGTCCTTCACACTGTTATAAAACCTGCAGCCATGATCACACGTGACAAATTGTAATATCAATATCAACTACAAACACTGACATGATGAAACCTGCAGCCATGATCTCACGTGACAAATTGTAATATCAATATCAACTACAAAAACTGACATGATGAAACCTGCAGCCATGATCTCACGTGACAAATTGTAATATCAATATCAACTACAAACATTGACATGATGAAACCTGCAGCCATGATCTCACATGACAAATTGTAATATCAATATCAACTACAAACACTGACATGATGAAACCTGCAGCCATGATCTCACGTGACAAATTGTAATATCAATATCAACTACAAACATTGACATGATGAAACCTGCAGCCATGATCTCACGTGACAAATTGTAATATCAATATCAACTACAAAAACTGACATGATGAAACCTGCAGCCATGATCTCACGTGACAAATTGTAATATCAATATCAACTACAAACATTGACATGATGAAACCTGCAGCCATGATCTCACGTGACAAATTGTAATATCAATATCAACTACAAACACTGACATGATGAAACCTGCAGCCATGATCTCACATGACAAATTGTAATATCAATATCAACTACAACACTGACATGATGAAACCTGCAGCCATGATCTCACATGACAAATTATAATATCAACTACAAACACTGACATGATGAAACCTGCAGCCATGATCTCACGTGACAAATTATAATATCAATATCAACTACAAACACTGACATGATGAAACCTGCAGCCATGATCTCACGTGACAAATTGTAATATCAATATCAACTACAACATTGACATGATGAAACCTGCAGCCATGATCTCACGTGACAAATTGTAATATCAATATCAACTACAAAAACTGACATGATGAAACCTGCAGCCATGATCTCACGTGACAAATTGTAATATCAATATCAACTACAAACATTGACATGATGAAACCTGCAGCCATGATCTCACGTGACAAATTGTAATATCAATATCAACTACAAACACTGACATGATGAAACCTGCAGCCATGATCTCACGTGACAAATTGTAATATCAATATCAACTACAAACATTGACATGATGAAACCTGCAGCCATGATCTCACGTGACAAATTGTAATATCAATATCAACTACAAACACTGACATGATGAAACCTGCAGCCATGATCTCACATGACAAATTGTAATATCAATATCAACTACAAACACTGACATGATGAAACCTGCAGCCATGATCTCACATGACAAATTGTAATATCAATATCAACTACAAACACTGACATGATGAAACCTGCAGCCATGATCTCACATGACAAATTATAATATCAACTACAAACACTGACATGATGAAACCTGCAGCCATGATCTCACGTGACAAATTGTAATATCAATATCAACTACAAAAACTGACATGATGAAACCTGCAGCCATGATCTCACGTGACAAATTGTAATATCAATATCAACTACAAACATTGACATGATGAAACCTGCAGCCATGATCTCACGTGACAAATTGTAATATCAATATCAACTACAAACACTGACATGATGAAACCTGCAGCCATGATCTCACATGACAAATTGTAATATCAATATCAACTACAAACACTGACATGATGAAACCTGCAGCCATGATCTCACATGACAAATTATAATATCAACTACAAACACTGACATGATGAAACCTGCAGCCATGATCTCACGTGACAAATTATAATATCAATATCAACTACAAACACTGACATGATGAAACCTGCAGCCATGATCTCACGTGACAAATTATAATATCAATATCAACTACAAACATTGACATGATGAAACCTGCAGCCATGATCTCACGTGACAAATTGTAATATCAATATCAACTACAAAAACTGACATGATGAAACCTGCAGCCATGATCTCACGTGACAAATTGTAATATCAATATCAACTACAAACATTGACATGATGAAAACCTGCAGCCATGATCTCACGTGACAAATTGTAATATCAATATCAACTACAAACACTGACATGATGAAACCTGCAGCCATGATCTCACAGTGACAAATTGTAATATCAATATCACTACAAACATTGACATGATGAAACCTGCAGCCATGATCTCACGTGACAAATTGTAATATCAATATCAACTACAAACACTGACATGATGAAACCTGCAGCCATGATCTCACATGACAAATTGTAATATCAATATCAACTACAAACACTGACATGATGAAAACCTGCAGCCATGATCTCACATGACAAATTGTAATATCAATATCAACTACAAACACTGACATGATGAAACCTGCAGCCATGATCTCACATGACAAATTATAATATCAACTACAAACACTGACATGATGAAACCTGCAGCCATGATCTCACGTGACAAATTATAATATCAATATCAACTACAAACACTGACATGATGAAACCTGCAGCCATGATCTCACATGACAAATTGTAATATCAATATCAACTGCAAACACTGACATGATGAAACCTGCAGCCATGATCTCACGTGACAAATTGTAATATCAATATCAACTACAAACACTGACATGATGAAACCTGCAGCCATGATCTCACATGACAAATTATAATATCAACTACAAACACTGACATGATGAAACCTGCAGCCATGATCTCACGTGACAAATTATAATAACTACAAACACTGACATGATGAAACCTGCAGCCATGATCTCACGTGACAAATTGTAATATCAATATCAACTACAAACACTGACATGATGAAACCTGCAGCCATGATCTCACGTGACAAATTGTAATATCAATATCAACTACAAACACTGACATGATGAAACCTGCAGCCATGATCTCACGTGACAAATTGTAATATCAATATCAACTACAAACATTGACATGACAAAACCTGCAGCCATGATCTCACGTGACAAATTATAATATCAATATCAACTACAAACATTGATATGACGAAACCTGCAGCCATGATCTCATGTGACAAATTATAATAACTACAAACACTGACATGAAGAAACCTGGAGCCATGATCTCACGTGACAAATTGTAATATCAATATCAACTACAAACACTGACATGATGAAACCTGCAGCCATGATCTCATGTGACAAATGCCCTCACCTGGCAAACCGCTGTCGCGCTGGCTCATTCTGTGGTGTATCCACTTCATCAGGAAACTGTACATGTTGTCTTTCTAGCTTCAGACGTGCATACCTGATCAGATATTTACAGAATATTGCTTCATAACCAACACTATCACTGAACAAACATATCTTGTCACGTTTTGATCAAACATTGATAAAAGATCCCAATGGCACATCCTATGTGTCCAACCATCAATGAGATGCTCTATGTGCCCAACCATCCATGAAACACCCCATGTGTCCAACCATCAATGAGATGCTCTATGTGCCCAATCATCCATGAAACACCCTATGTGTCCAACCATCAATGAGATGCTCTATGTGCCCAACCATCCATGAAACACCCCATGTGTCCAACCATCAATGAGATACTCTATGTGCCCAACCATCCATGAAACACCCCATGTGTCCAACCATCAATGAGATACTCTATGTGCCCAACCATCCATGAAACACCCCATGTGTCCAACCATCAATGAGATGCTCTATGTGCCCAACCATCCATGAAACACCCCATGTTTCCAACCATCAATGAGATACTCTATGTGCCCAATCATCCATGAAACACCCCATGTTTCCAACCATCAATGAGATACTCTATGTGCCCAACCATCCATGAAACACTATGTTTCCAACCATCAATGAGATACTCTATGTGCCCAACCATCCATGAAACACTGTTTCCAACCATCCATGAGATGCTCTATGTGCCCAATCATCCATGAAACACCCCATGTTTCCAACCATCAATGAGATACTCTATGTGCCCAACCATCCATGAAACACTATGTTTCCAACCATCAATGAGATACTCTATGTGCCCAACCATCAATGACACGCTCTATGTTTCCAACCATCAATGAGATGCTCTATGTGCCCAATCATCCATGAAACACTATGTTTCCAACCATCAATGAGATGCTCTATGTGCCCAACCATCCATGAAACACCCATGAGTCCAACCATCAATGAGATGCTCTATGTGCCCAATCATCCATGAAACACTATGTTTCTAACCATCAATGAGATACTCTATGTGCCCAACCATCCATGAAACACTGTTTCCAACCATCCATGAGATGCTCTATGTGCCCAATCATCCATGAAACACCCCATGTGTCCAACCATCAATGAGATGCTCTATGTGCCCAACCATCCATGAAACACTATGTTTCCAACCATCAATGAGATGCTCTATGTGCCCAACCATCCATGAAACACCCCATGTGTCCAACCATCAATGAGATACTCTATGTGCCCAACCATCCATGAAACACTATGTTTCCAACCATCAATGAGATGCTCTATGTGCCCAACCATCCATGAAACACCCCATGTGCCCAACCATCAATGAGATGCTCTATGTGCCCAATCATCCATGAAACACCCCATGTGTCCAACCATCAATGAGATGCTCTATGTGCCCAATCATCCATGAAACACCCCATGTGTCCAACCATCAATGAGATACTCTATGTGCCCAATCATCCATGAAACACCCCATGTGTCCAACCATCAATGAGATGCTCTATGTGCCCAATCATCCATGAAACACCCCATGTGTCCAACCATCAATGAGATGCTCTATGTGCCCAATCATCCATGAAACACCCCATGTGTCCAACCATCAATGAGATGCTCTATGTGCCCAATCATCCATGAAACACTATGTTTCCAACCATCAGTGAGATACTCTATGTGCCCAATCATCCATGAAACACCCCATGTGTCCAACCATCAATGAGATGCTCTATGTGCCCAATCATCCATGAAACACCCCATGTGTCCAACCATCAATGAGATGCTCTATGTGCCCAATCATCCATGAAACACCCCATGTGCCCAACCATCAATGAGATGCTCTATGTGCCCAATCATCCATGAAACACCCCATGTGTCCAACCATCAATGAAAAACTATGTGCCCAACTAATATAGCTTTAAGCACTTGGTATAACAACAAACAGACAAGCCTAGACATATCACCAGCAACTAATTGTTTCTAACACTTGGTATAACAACACACAGACAAGCCTAGACATATCACCAGCAACTAATTGTTTCTAACACTTGGTATAACAACACACAGACAAGCCTAGACATATCACCAGCAACTAATTGTTTCTAACACTTGGTATAACAACACACAGACAAGCCTAGACATATCACTAGCAAGTCATAGTTTCTAACACTTGGTATAACAACACACAGACAAGCCTAGACATATCACTAGCAAGTCATAGTTTCTAACACTTGGTATAACAACACACAGACAAGCCTAGACATATCACTAGCAAGTCATAGTTTCTAACACTTGGTATAACAACACACAGACAAGCCTAGACATATCACTAGCAACTAATTGTTTCTAACACTTGGTATAACAACACACAGACAAGCCTAGACATATCACTAGCAAGTCATAGTTTCTAACACTTGGTATAACAACACACAGACAAGCCTAGACATATCACCAGCAACTAATTGTTTCTAACACTTGGTATAACAACACACAGACAAGCCTAGACATATCACCAGCAACTAATTGTGTCTAACACTTGGTATAACAACACACAGACAAGCCTAGACATATCACCAGCAACTAATTGTTTCTAACACTTGGTATAACAACACACAGACAAGCCTAGACATATCACCAGCAACTAATTGTTTCTAACACTTGGTGTAACAACACACAGACAAGCCTAGACATATCACCAGCAACTAATTGTTCTCTAACACTTGGTGTAACAACACACAGACAAGCCTAGACATATCACCAGCAACTAATTGTTTCTAACACTTGGTATAACAACACACAGACAAGCCTAGACATATCACCAGCAACTAATTGTTTCTAACACTTGGTATAACAACACACAGACAAGCCTAGACATATCACTAGCAACTAATTGTTTCTAACACTTGGTATAACAACACACAGACAAGCCTAGACATATCACCAGCAACTAATTGTTTCTAACACTTGGTATAACAACACACAGACAAGCCTAGACATATCACCAGCAACTAATTGTTTCTAACACTTGGTATAACAACACAGACAAGCCTAGACATATCACCAGCAACTAATTGTTTCTAACACTTGGTATAACAACACACAGACAAGCCTAGACATATCACCAGCAACTAATTGTTTCTAACACTTGGTATAACAACACACAGACAAGCCTAGACATATCACCAGCAACTAATTGTTTCTAACACTTGGTATAACAACACACAGACAAGCCTAGACATATCACCAGCAACTAATTGTTTCTAAACACTTGGTATAACAACACACAGACAAGCCTAGACATATCACCAGCAACTAATTGTTTCTAACACTTGGTATAACAACACACAGACAAGCCTAGACATATCACCAGCAACTAATTGTTTCTAACACTTGGTATAACAACACACAGACAAGCCTAGATGTCATGGTCTTATATGACATATGTAAGGAAGAATGTAAGTGCCGGTATGTAAGCGAGAGTCAGGGTAAGCATGACTGAGGTAAAGGGCAGTAAGAGACGCCACGGCTTGGCTAGTGGATGGTCAGGCAAGAATCCCGTGAACAGAGCCACGTGATGTGGGAAGGTCAACCAGGAGAGAGGCATTGTGTGTGAGGCAGCGAATAGAGACGGACGTGTGGAGATCTAGAGAACGCTAGAACGATAGAACGATAGTGGTTGTGACGGATATATGGAGATGAACGTTGTGTAGTGATATTCGAGGAATGTGCTAATTGTGATATGTGCGGGATGATGTGAAGTTGTGATTGTGAATGATCATGCGGGCGACAGTGTAAAGATCGCCATTGTGAGCTAGCGCGTGGCTGTTAGTGGTGAACGATTGTTTGAGCGTGAAGTGCGACTATGTTGTCAGCCTGTAATATATATTGTAATAAATGATTGTTCAGGAGATAGCTCCTGCCAGTTTCCGATTGCATTCATGTGTTCTTAGTAGATGTGTTGTAGATGTTGTAATTTGCCTGCCAAAGTCCAGCGAGCTAGACAGAGCTACTAAATAGGACTCTGACAGGTATAATGGTGTCAGAAGTACACATGAACCACATGCTCATGTAGAACGCACAAAAGAACACTACTTTTGTGAAAGAAGAAGAAGACCTATTCCATAATATATGTAGAAATTGTAATGAAAGATGTGTTAATAGAGTCAGAACGAAAATAACATCATTTCTTTCCACAGCAGGTTTCAATTCTACAAAGCGACCGACGTAACCAGACCAGGTCAGCCGTAACCAACACGAGAATTACGTTCCTGTACATCAAGCGTTCGAGTAGTCAGCAGAGAAAGATAAGTTGATTAATTTTGATTGCTAAGTACCCAAATCTGCATTCTTTGATTTGCTTGAATAGATATCATCATTTGTACATTTAAATATTAATTAACAGAAAATGTGGGAGGAGGAATACAAATTACAGTTGTGGGGCACAAAGCATCACAAAAATGTGCATGACTTTTTCGATGAGACACATGCACAAGACAAAGCAAATTGTAATAGACAACCTGAGTTAATACGTGATTGGCTACAGAAATTTGAAAAGAAAATGCAAGAATACAAAATCCCAAAAGATTTTTGGTACTCATGGTACAACACATACGTACCACTGAAGTATAAAAAACTACAAGAGTTCATACCAGATAGGTCAAGTACAAACTATGAATATCATAAGACAAACATATTAAAACACTGTCCAACCTCTTGTGAGACTCTAAACGTAGAAATACAAAATGTGAAACCAGCCACAGACAAGTCATTCACCCAGTATATAAGTGAATTAGAAGAATCTTTCAGAAAACTAATAATGGTAATTAAACATTCAGACAACAATCAAGGAGTAATACAATTCTTATTAATGGAAAAACTTAAAGCAACACTACCAGCCGAATGCGAAAAATATTTAGAAGAACACAAAACAGAACCTATCAAAAACTTACTAGAAAAATGCCGCGAATACTACAACCAAAGTATAAACCTGGTTAAGAACACTCAGCAGAAAAGTACTGTGAAAGCAACGGCATCTGCAACCACAGATTGTCAAAACAAACCACAGAAAACAAAACCAGTACTGTGCAAACATTGCAGCACTCCACATACAGAAAATGGAATATGCGATAAGAATCCCACTTATCAAGAATACCTAAATACTATAATAGCACAAAAACTGGGGAAGGTAAATCAAAGGAAATATAGAACAAAATGTCATTTTTGCCTTGCTTATGGCCACAGACGTTTTGAATGTGAAGGTGTAAAAAGAATACAGATAGCAAAAGCAAATGCAGCCATACACATTACAACAGACAGTTCAGCAAAGAACTTAGCAAAAGTGAAACATCACAGAGACGAAAACAAGACCAAACACTGCAAAGTCAGAACAAACTGAGTTTTACCCATCAGACTTTGTACCATATTTTAATAATGTTGTTAACATCACTCAACCTCATTCCTTATGTAAAGAGGTCAATACTCAACAAGAATGTGAGGAAATGAACAACACCTCAAGACTGTCGTTAGGAAAACTAACATTCCATGAAGGTTACATCAATGACACAGTATGCACAGTGTGTACGCGACACAGGGTCCTGTCTTATCGGTCTTCGGAAGACCCTAGCTGACCCTAAAGACTACCTAGATGAGTACATCTATTGCAGAACTGTTTCAGGGACATTAGAGAAATATCCCATGGCATGGGCCAATATAAAATCACCTTTCCTATCAGGCAGAGTAACTTGTGCTTTATTAGACAATCCATGCTGTGATTTATTAATTGGAAATGTATTAAATGTGACAGACTACACAGAGTCCAAAACTCACACAGGAAAAAAAGTTAACACAACAACAAGTACTGCCTTAACTACACCACTCATCATACAACAACATGATGAACAGACCAAAGTACCACACCATACCATCTTACAACAAGAAGAAACAGAAACTGGTGTGTATCATCACAAAGGAAAAGGTACAGAAAACAAACAGTTCATAACAGCGAGGAAAGATCACAAATCATCATGGTATATACTATACCTCCTGTACTCCCTGTTAACTACACACATAACCAAGTGCACACAGTGGATGGTTATACTCGCACTACTCATTGTAAATACAAAACAAATGTCTTCACAGACAGTTTTATTTCCACATTATCATGACGCAACACAGATGATATTACTCATGACAAACCAGCAGACTTTGTTATTCATATCATTACTGTTGAACCAAATTTTGTTGTTGCCACTGCTAAACACTATGTCAAATCAACTCAGACACATACTTATGCTGAACAATGTAAATCATCAGTCGGTGGAATTACTGACAAAAATCAGCAACAAATTACCCTACATATTTTGGAAAATATACACAAATTGTAGAGAATCATACAAACATGCACGATTACAATTCAAAACTATACATGGTGTATTGTTATTGTTTGAACTATTCAATGTATACACACATGTACGAGTGCAGGTTTGGAGATAGCACTCAAAATGATCTCAACATAAAATTTGAAAATCCCCACCCTTCGGAAAATTTTAACCGTAACCCACTTTATATCCTTAGATCCAGTAACTCCAGAGTTGCCTTGTCTGCTGTACGACTCCAGCGCTATGATACTAGCACACGTCATTGTATAGACCAGCATGAAAGGTCCTTCATCGTGAAACGTGTCACCAGCATAACAGGAAGACTCAACATGTGATTTCAGGTATCAA
The DNA here is from genome assembly GCA_014155875.1 of Cepaea nemoralis. Taxonomy (NCBI): domain Eukaryota; kingdom Metazoa; phylum Mollusca; class Gastropoda; order Stylommatophora; family Helicidae; genus Cepaea; species Cepaea nemoralis. Next base: position 85,244 of record JACEFZ010003750.1, on the reverse strand, counting down.
ATAGTAAGATATACCCATATTGACTTGGTTTTCCAACGAGTATCTACAGAATTCACCTTTTGAAATCGACGAACAACGACGACAGCTTCACAAGTACAGACATTCATTTCCGATGATCAGTTTAATGAACCGGATGCCAACCTGCAAACTATGGCAAAGACAGTCACAGACAGACGCACCATGGCCACACTCAAAATTAAGGCCACTGAACTTAATTCTTATTTTATACGTGTGAATTCCAGCAATTTTACAGTATACGTGTGAATTCCAGCAGTTTTACAGAACAGACTTACAAATTGTCCAAACTGGGTGGGAAGTGTTAATAACTATACAGAAGGAAAGACAATATCAGAATATACAGAAGTCAACAATTATATGAGAAAGAAGAAATGCCAAACATTCCAGCACCACAGTGAACATTGAACACGAGTGATGTAATTCCGTGTGCATGGCTTTCACAGGACAAGAACGGTATCCCTATCTGTGCATAAGGCATCCGATGATGTATATTTTATTGTATATGTATTAACTGTATGTAACATCCAATGTCTAATTTTATTATTATAATACTTTGTATTGTTATAATGTGATATGTACATATGAGCGTAAGTATAGTGGCGAATAGAATAAGTTGTAATGCTGAGAATCAACGCCTGGCAATCCCAATGCGCGAATGTTACCAAACTTGCCTTCGCGTATGCTGGATAGCCCGACGAATGACGCTTAGCAATAGTGATATAGAATTAACATCAGAAGATGGTAACCAGAAAGAACATACCAACAGGGTGATGCTAACCAAAGAGATTGATAACAAATCTCCATAACAGTAAACGAGGTGTGCTCACAAAGGGAAACAACTCACGGTCCGACATAATATGAGGTAAGGGGGACTATAACATACATGAAGTATATTCGAACCATGACCACAACATTGACATAGCGTGCTCATAAAGAATCGAGTAGTGTGCATTAAATAGAGACGAGGGAAACCACGTCTGAATAGAGAGAAAATTTAAGAATGCTGTAAGAGGAAGTTGTAGCCTTATTCGAGACGTAAACCAATGGAGAATCCTTAAACCAGCATAGCCACAATAACTATGAGATGAGAATGCACAGACAATCGATTGAGAAATATGAACAGAATGTAATGTCACGGAATGGTGGTTGAATAATATAACGAGGTATGACAAGTAGACCCAACCAGAACATTTGTCAGACCACGACAAAACCTTGAGAGAAACCTCAATACTGAAAAAGAGAGAACAATGTTTGAAGTTAATCTCGAAAAAGATCAGAGCAAAAAGGGACGCAAACGCATACTTATGATCATATAATCCCCTGACAAGGTTAGAAAGAGGAAACAAGAGTAACAACAACAGAATGTGTCACATTTCCAAGAGTAAGTGCCACATTGGTTGTGCGGGGGGAGAATGTCATGGTCTTATATGACATATGTAAGGAAGAATGTAAGTGCCGGTATGTAAGCGAGAGTCAGGGTAAGCATGACTGAGGTAAAGGGCAGTAAGAGACGCCACGGCTTGGCTAGCGGACGGTCAGGCAAGAATCCCGTGAATAGAGCCACGTGATGTGGGAAGGTCAACCAGGAGAGAGGCAGTGTGTGTGAGGCAGCGAATAGAGACGGACGTGTGGAGATCTAGAGAACGCTAGAACGATAGAACGATAGTGGTTGTGACGGATATATGGAGATGAACGTTGTGTAGTGATATTCGAGGAATGTGCTAATTGTGATATGTGCGGGATGATGTGAAGTTGTGATTGTGAATGATCATGCGGGCGACAGTGTAAAGATCGCCATTGTGAGCTAGCGCGTGGCTGTTAGTGGTGAACGATTGTTTGAGCGTGAAGTGCGACTATGTTGTCAGCCTGTAATATATATTGTAATAAATGATTGTTCAGGAGATAGCTCCTGCCAGTTTCCGATTGCATTCATGTGTTATTAGTAGATGTGTCGTAGATGTTGTAATTTGCCTGTCAAAGTCCAGCGAGCCAGACAGAGCTACTAAGTAGGACTCTGACACTAGACATATCACCAGCAACTAATTGTTTCTAACACTTGGTATAACAACACACAGACAAGCCTAGACATATCACTAGCAACTAATTGTTTCTAACACTTGGTATAACAACACACAGACAAGCCTAGACATATCACCAGCAAGTCAAAGTTTCTAACACTTGGTATAACAACACACAGACAAGCCTAGACATATCACCAGCAACTAATTGTTTCTAACACTTGGTATAACAACACACAGACAAGCCTAGACATATCACTAGCAAGTCATAGTTTCTAACACTTGGTATAACAACACACAGACAAGCCTAGACATATCACCAGCAACTAATTGTTTCTAACACTTGGTGTAACAACACACAGACAAGCCTAGACATATCACCAGCAACTAATTGTTTCTAACACTTGGTATAACAACACACAGACAAGCCTAGACATATCACCAGCAACTAATTGTTTCTAACACTTGGTATAACAACACACAGACAAGCCTAGACATATCACTAGCAAGTCATAGTTTCTAACACTTGGTATAACAACACACAGACAAGCCTAGGACATATCACTAGCAAGTCATAGTTTCTAACACTTGGTATAACAACACACAGACAAGCCTAGACATATCACCAGCAACTAATTGTTTCTAACACTTGGTATAACAACACACAGACAAGCCTAGACATATCACTAGCAAGTCAAAGTTTCTAACACTTGGTGTAACAACACACAGACAAGCCTAGACATATCACTAGCAAGTCATAGTTTCTAACACTTGGTGTAACAACACACAGACAAGCCTAGACATATCACTAGCAAGTCATAGTTTCTAACACTTGGTATAACAACACACAGACAAGCCTAGACATATCACTAGCAAGTCATAGTTTCTAACACTTGGTATAACAACACACAGACAAGCCTAGACATATCACTAGCAAGTCATAGTTTCTAACACTTGGTATAACAACACACAGACAAGCCTAGACATATCACTAGCAAGTCATAGTTTCTAACACTTGGTATAACAACACACAGACAAGCCTAGACATATCACTAGCAAGTCATAGTTTCTAACACTTGGTGTAACAACACACAGACAAGCCTAGACATATCACTAGCAAGTCAAAGTTTCTAACACTTGGTATAACAACACACAGACAAGCCTAGACATATCACCAGCAACTAATTGTTTCTAACACTTGGTATAACAAACACACAGACAAGCCTAGACATATCACCTAGCAAGCTAATAGTTTCTAACACTTGGTATAACAACACACAGACAAGCCTAGACATATCACTAGCAACTAATTGTTTCTAACACTTGGTATAACAACACACAGACAAGCCTAGACATATCACTAGCAACTAATTGTTTCTAACACTTGGTATAACAACACACAGACAAGCCTAGACATATCACCAGCAACTAATTGTTTCTAACACTTGGTATAACAACACACAGACAAGCCTAGACATATCACCAGCAACTAATTGTTTCTAACACTTGGTATAACAACACACAGACAAGCCTAGACATATCACCTAGCAACTAATATGTTCTAACACTTGGTGTAACAACACACAGACAAGCCTAGACATATCACTAGCAACTAATTGTTTCTAACACTTGGTATTAACAACACACAGACAAGCCTAGACATATCACCTAGCAACTAATTGTTTCTAACACTTGGTATAACAACACACAGACAAGCCTAGACATATCACCAGCAACTAATTGTTTCTAACACTTGGTATAACAACACACAGACAAGCCTAGACATATCACCAGCAACTAATTGTTTCTAACACTTGTGTAACAACACACAGACAAGCCTAGACATATCACTAGCAACTAATTGTTTCTAACACTTGGTGTAACAACACACAGACAAGCCTAGACATATCACCAGCAACTAATTGTTTCTAACACTTGGTATAACAACACACAGACAAGCCTAGACATATCACCAGCAACTAATTGTTTCTAACACTTGGTATAACAACACACAGACAAGCCTAGACATATCACCAGCAACTAATTGTTTCTAACACTTGGTATAACAACACACAGACAAGCCTAGACATATCACCAGCAACTAATTGTTTCTAACACTTGGTATAACAACACACAGACAAGCCTAGACATATCACCAGCAACTAATGTTTCTAACACTTGGTATAACAACACACAGACAAGCCTAGACATATCACCAGCAACTAATTGTTTCTAACACTTGGTAGTAACAACACACAGACAAGCCTAGACATATCACTAGCAAGCTAATTGTTTCTAACACTTGGTATAACAACACACAGACAAGCCTAGACATATCACCAGCAACTAATTGTTTCTAACACTTGGTGTAACAACACACAGACAAGCCTAGACATATCACCAGCAACTAATTGTTTCTAACACTTGGTATAACAACACACAGACAAGCCTAGAACATATCACCAGCAACTAATTGTTTCTAACACTTGGTATAACAACACACAGACAAGCCTAGACATATCACCAGCAACTAATTGTTTCTAACACTTGGTATAACAACACACAGACAAGCCTAGACATATCACCAGCAACTAATTGTTTCTAACACTTGGTATAACAACACACAGACAAGCCTAGACATATCACCAGCAACTAATTGTTTCTAACACTTGGTGTAACAACACACAGACAAGCCTAGACATAGCACCAGCAACTAATTGTTTATAACACTTGGTGTAACAACACACAGACAAGCCTAGACATATCACCAGCAACTAATTGTTTCTAACACTTGGTGTAACAACACACAGACAAGCCTAGACATATCACCAGCAACTAATGTTTCTAACACTTGGTATAACAACACACAGACAAGCCTAGACATATCACCAGCAACTAATTGTTTCTAACACTTGGTATAACAACACACAGACAAGCCTAGACATATCACCAGCAACTAATTGTTTCTAACACTTGGTGTAACAACACACAGACAAGCCTAGACATATCACCAGCAACTAATTGTTTCTAACACTTGTGTAACAACACACAGACAAGCCTAGACATATCACCAGCAACTAATTGTTTCTAACACTTGGTGTAACAACACAGACAAGCCTAGACATATCACCAGCAACTAATTGTTTCTAACACTTGGTATAACAACACACAGACAAGCCTAGACATATCACCAGCAACTAATTGTTTCTAACACTTGGTATAACAACACACAGACAAGCCTAGACATATCACCAGCAACTAATTGTTTCTAACACTTGGTATAACAACACACAGACAAGACTAGACATATCACCAGCAAGTCATAGTTTCTAACACTTGGTGTAACAACACACAGACAAGCCTAGACATATCACTAGCAAGTCATAGTTTCTAACACTTGGTATAACAACACACAGACAAGCCTAGACATATCACCAGCAACTAATTGTTTCTAACACTTGGTGTAACAACACACAGACAAGCCTAGACATATCACCAGCAACTAATTGTTTCTTCTAACACTTGGTGTAACAACACACAGACAAGCCTAGACATATCACCAGCAACTAATTGTTTCTAACACTTGGTGTAACAACACACAGACAAGCCTAGACATATCACCAGCAACTAATTGTTTCTAACACTTGGTATAACAACGCACAGACAAGCCTAGACATATCACCAGCAACTAATTGTTTCTAACACTTGGTATAACAACGCACAGACAAGCCTAGACATATCACTAGCAACTAATTGTTTCTAACACTTGGTATAACAACGCACAGACAAGCCTAGACATATCACCAGCAACTAATTGTTTCTAACACTTGGTATAACAACACACAGACAAGCCTAGACATATCACCAGCAACTAATTGTTTCTAAACACTTGGTATAACAACGCACAGACAAGCCTAGACATATCACTAGCAACTAATTGTTTCTAACACTTGGTATAACAACACACAGACAAGCCTAGACATATCACCAGCAACTAATTGTTTCTAACACTTGGTATAACAACACACAGACAAGCCTAGACATATCACCAGCAACTAATTGTTTCTAACACTTGGTATAACAACACACAGACAAGCCTAGACATATCACCAGCAACTAATTGTTTCTAACACTTGGTATAACAACACACAGACAAGCCTAGACATATCACCAGCAACTAATTGTTTCTAACACTTGGTATAACAACACACAGACAAGCCTAGACATATCACCAGCAACTAATTGTTTCTAACACTTGGTATAACAACACACAGACAAGCCTAGACATATCACCAGCAACTAATTGTTTCTAACACTTGGTATAACAACACACAGACAAGCCTAGACATATCACCAGCAACTAATTGTTTCTAACACTTGGTATAACAACACACAGACAAGCCTAGACATATCACCAGCAACTAATTGTTTCTAACACTTGGTATAACAAACACACAGACAAGCCTAGACATATCACCAGCAAGTCATAGTTTCTAACACTTGGTATAACAACACACAGACAAGCCTAGACATATCACCAGCAACTAATTGTTTCTAACACTGGTATAACAACACACAGACAAGACTAGACATATCACCAGCAACTAATTGTTTCTAACACTTGGTATAACAACACACAGACAAGCCTAGACATATCACCAGCAACTAATTGTTTCTAACACTTGGTGTAACAACACACAGACAAGCCTAGACATATCACCAGCAACTAATTGTTTCTAACACTTGGTATAACAACACACAGACAAGCCTAGACATATCACCAGCAACTAATTGTTTCTAACACTTGGTATAACAACACACAGACAAGCCTAGACATATCACCAGCAAGTCAAAGTTTCTAACACATGGTATAACAACACACAGACAAGCCTAGACATATCACCAGCAACTAATTGTTTCTAACACTTGGTATAACAACACACAGACAAGCCTAGACATATCACCAGCAAGTCAAAGTTTCTAACACTTGGTATAACAACACACAGACAAGCCTAGACATATCACCAGCAACTAATTGTTTCTAACACTTGGTATAACAACACACAGACAAGCCTAGACATATCACCAGCAACTAATTGTTTCTAACACTTGGTATAACAACACACAGACAAGACTAGACATATCACCAGCAAGTCATAGTTTCTAACACTTGGTGTAACAACACACAGACAAGACTAGACATATCACCAGCAAGTCATAGTTTCTAACACTTGGTGTAACAACACACAGACAAGCCTAGACATATCACTAGCAAGTCATAGTTTCTAACACTTGGTATAACAACACACAGACAAGCCTAGACATATCACCAGCAACTAATTGTTTCTAACACTTGGTATAACAACACACAGACAAGCCTAGACATATCACCAGCAACTAATTGTTTCTAACACTTGGTGTAACAACACACAGACAAGCCTAGACATATCACCAGCAACTAATTGTTTCTAACACTTGGTGTAACAACACACAGACAAGCCTAGACATATCACCAGCAACTAATTGTTTCTAACACTTGGTATAACAACGCACAGACAAGCCTAGACATATCACTAGCAACTAATTGTTTCTAACACTTGGTATAACAACGCACAGACAAGCCTAGACATATCACCAGCAACTAATTGTTTCTAACACTTGGTATAACAACACACAGACAAGCCTAGACATATCACCAGCAAGTAATTGTTTCTAACACTTGGTATAACAACACACAGACAAGCCTAGACATATCACTAGCAACTAATTGTTTCTAACACTTGGTATAACAACGCACAGACAAGCCTAGACATATCACCAGCAACTAATTGTTTCTAACACTTGGTATAACAACACACAGACAAGCCTAGACATATCACCAGCAAACTAATTGTTTCTAACACTTGGTATAACAACACACAGACAAGCCTAGACATATCACCAGCAACTAATTGTTTTCTAACACTTGGTATAACAACACACAGACAAGCCTAGACATATCACTAGCAACTAATTGTTTCTAACACTTGGTATAACAACACACAGACAAGCCTAGACATATCACCAGCAACTAATTGTTTCTAACACTTGGTATAACAACACACAGACAAGCCTAGACATATCACCAGCAACTAATTGTTTCTAACACTTGGTATAACAACACACAGACAAGCCTAGACATATCACCAGCAACTAATTGTTTCTAATACTTGGTATAACAACACACAGACAAGCCTAGACATATCACCAGCAACTAATTGTTTCTAACACTTGGTATAACAACACACAGACAAGCCTAGACATATCACCAGCAACTAATTGTTTCTAACACTTGGTATAACAACACACAGACAAGCCTAGACATATCACTAGCAAGTCATAGTTTCTAACACTTGGTATAACAACACACAGACAAGCCTAGACATATCACCAGCAACTAATTGTTTCTAACACTTGGTATAACAACACACAGACAAGACTAGACATATCACCAGCAACTAATTGTTTCTAACACTTGGTATAACAACACACAGACAAGCCTAGACATATCACCAGCAACTAATTGTTTCTAACACTTGGTGTAACAACACACAGACAAGCCTAGACATATCACCAGCAACTAATTGTTTCTAACACTTGGTATAACAACACACAGACAAGCCTAGACATATCACCAGCAACTAATTGTTTCTAACACTTGGTATAACAACACACAGACAAGCCTAGACATATCACCAGCAAGTCAAAGTTTCTAACACATGGTATAACAACACACAGACAAGCCTAGACATATCACCAGCAACTAATTGTTTCTAACACTTGGTATAACAACACACAGACAAGCCTAGACATATCACCAGCAAGTCAAAGTTTCTAACACTTGGTATAACAACACACAGACAAGCCTAGACATATCACCAGCAACTAATTGTTTCTAACACTTGGTATAACAACACACAGACAAGCCTAGACATATCACCAGCAACTAATTGTTTCTAACACTTGGTATAACAACACACAGACAAGCCTAGACATATCACCAGCAAGTCAAAGTTTCTAACACTTGGTATAACAACACAAATGACTTACAACTTCTTCTCTTCATCCAGATCCATCTGGTCATCATAATTGTCTTCATCACCTAGCTCTGTATGCTGCAGAATCAAACACACAACACTCAGATCACCATTTCATACAATGATACAGATTAGAGAACAGAAGACAATGATACAAGATTAGAGAACAGAAGACAGTGATACAAGATTAGAGAACAGAAGACAGTGATACAAGATTAGAGAACAGAAGACAGTGATACAAGATTAGAGAACAGAAGACAATGATACAAGATTAGAGAACAGAAGACAGTGATACAAGATTAGAGAACAGAAGACAATGATACAAGATTAGAGAACAGAAGACAGTGATACAAGATTAGAGAACAGAAGACAGTGATACAAGATTGCAGAACAGAAGACAATGATACAAGATTAGAGAACAGAAGACAGTGATACAAGATTGCAGAACAGAAGACAGTGATACAAGATTAGAGAACAGAAGACAGTGATACAAGATTAGAGAACAGAAGACAGTGATACAAGATTAGAGAACAGAAGACAGTGATACAAGATTAGAGAACAGAAGACAGTGATACAAGATTAGAGAAGCAGAAGACAGTGATACAAGATTGCAGAACAGAAGACAATGATACAAGATTAGAGAACAGAAGACAGTGATACAAGATTAGAGAACAGAAGACAGTGATACAAGATTAGAGAACAGAAGACAGTGATACAAGATTGCAGAACAGAAGACAGTGATACAAGATTAGAGAACAGAAGACAGTGATACAAGATTGCAGAACAGAAGACAGTGATACAAGATTAGAGAACAGAAGACAGTGATACAAGATTAGAGAACAGAAGACAATGATACAAGATTAGAGAACAGAAGACAATGATACAAGATAAGAGAACAAATGAAAAGACAACGTTACAAGATTAGAGAACAAATGAAAAGACAATGTTACAAGATTAGAGAACACTAGAATAGAAGATGTTACAAGATTAGAGAATACAAGAAAAGAAAATGGTACAAGATTAGACAATGAAAAGACAATGTTACAAGATTAGTGAACAAGAATAGACAATGTTACACGATTCTGATTGATTGATTCTTCTTCTTCTTCTTCTTCGTTCATCCGGAGTTTTTTTTTCGGATGTGATTGCGTTGTGCCTGTTTACAGCAGAGCTGCGTTCTTGCGCCGTTAGGCCGACACATCCGACTTCTGCGGGCATTTGTTGACCGGGTGAACCTTCCCGGGGGTTTCTTAGGACGTTTGACTCTCACTGTTGTGGTGTTATCCCCCATCCCAGCTGGTCCATATAGAACAGCCAAAGATCCTGGTCAGCCCTCAAGGGAAGGCAGGGGCAGACCATGGGCATTCCCCGCCATCCAAGGAGGCTTCCATACTTGCAGAGCCGATACATAGCGCTCTGGTACTGGGCTCACCCAAGGAATCGTCACGTCCTGCACATGGCTGCTTAGCCTCACTTCCGTATATTGGGCCTTCCGTTCACCATAGGCTGTTCTTCCGGAAACCAGAAGTATGCAGTCTGCAGATGACATCCACACAGTGAGCTTTCGATTCGGACTTTCCATGTAATGGATTTGCTATCCAAGCAATATTCCATTTCATGCCACTAGGACACTTTTCCACCTTTTATGAAGCCCACACAATGGGCTTTTGATTCGGACTTTCCACGTAATGGATTTGCTATCCAAGCAATATTCCATTTCGTGCCACTAGGACACTTTTCCACCTTTTATGAAGCCCACACAGCGAGCTTTCGATTTGGACTTTCCACATAATGGATTTGCTATCCAAGCAATATTTCCATTTCATGCCTCTGGGTCTTCATGCACCTTTAAATGTCAACCTGTATGTAGTTAAAGTAAGCTGCGGTCAACTTGAGCTTGTTGATATCTCCATAGAGCTTGTCCTCAAATGAAGCAGGTGTGGGCCAAAATATCTTTCTCTGTTCTGCATACGTTGGGCAATCCTGCAGCAAATGTTTTGCTGTCATTTTTCCAGTTCTACAATTACATTCATCAGTATCTCCTATCTTTAGTTTATTGAACAAGTGGTATTTCAGCCTGTTATGTCCTGTGCGGAGTCTGAAGATTGCTACTTGTTCTCTTCGGTCGAGTTTGTAATATGCATCATCCTTCTGATGGCCTGGATGCTCAGATTCCCATTTGGTTCTATAAGTGCTTTTTATCAACCTCTTTGCCTCATTATAGGTTATGTCTATGTCAGGCTGTGGTAGTCGTCCGCCCTCTTTTGCCAGTCTGTCAGCCTCTTCGTTTCCAGGTATACTGCAATGTGATGGGATCCACTGTATTACAACTTTTTTGGATTTCTGGCATAGACCATGGAGTGCTGCTCTTAGGTCAGTTAGTTCTGTGCTGTTATTGCTCTTGAGTATTGAGACAGCTGACTTTGCATCTGTGAAGATAGCTATTTGCTTCTCTTTATTTTCCTCCATCAGGAGCATTTCTGCTGCAGTTTTCAAAGCCTCTACCTCCGCTTTGAAGTTACTTGAAAATTTTCCAGTTGCCATTGAATGTGTTTTTTTCACTCCATTTTTTAAATTTAGGAGAATTCCTCCTCCTCCATTCTCTATTGAATTTTTGGCTGATCCATCTGTATATGCATGGGTCCAATTCCTGCTTGGGTAATGTTCTTTTATGTAGTTTAGGGTTATTTCTCTTCTTTCGGTTTCATGCTGAGTGTTCTTTTTCTCAATACCAGGAATGTTTTCTATCATCTCAGGCAGTTGCTGCTGTCTCCAAGCTGGGAACTTGTGTGCATTGTGTATGGGCTTGACTGTTGATATGTTAAGTATAGGATCTGCCCTAATCCTTCGTTTTGCAGTTTCTACAAAGTTGCTACGCTTCAGTCTTCCCTTTCCAAAACCATTAAATCTGTTGTACATAGGGTGGTCTGTCAATCTTCTAAATTTTTCTGCTTGTTGCTGGGCTCTGCTATCTCTTCTATCCTGCATTGGTTGTAAACAAGTGATCTTTTCTAGTTCATTAATAGGCGTTGTCTTCAGGCTTCCAGTTATGATTCGCATTCCTTGGTTTTGGACTCTACTTATTTTGTTAAAGTTTGACTTAGCTGCTGTTGCCCAAGCTGCAATGCCATATTCCAGTACTGGCCTCACCCGTCCAGTATATAACTTCTTGAGAACTTTCTCATCTGCTCCCCACGTTGTACCAGCAAGCTTTTTCATGATTGCCATTCTCTGCCTTGCTCTTGTTCGATTTTTCTCAACCTGTGTCTTCCATGTCAGGCGACGATCAAAGGTGACTCCTAGATAGTTTGGATTTTCTTCATGGCGCAATATTTTTCCATTCAATACCAGCTTAGGTTGCTGAGTTTTATTTGAGAGGGAGAACACTGTGCATGTTGTTTTCTCCTCACTTATCTTCACTAGCCATGATTTTGACCAGTCCTCTAGCGCTAATAAGGCTTGCTGTATTCTGCTGTTAGCTGTACTAATATATTCTTCAGATGTCCATATGGCTAGGTCATCTGCAAAGGAGGATGTGTGTACTCTGGCTGGAAAATTTTCTGTGATGTCATTTATATATGCTAGGAATAATGTTGGTGAAAGAACTCCTCCTTGGGGGACACCTTGCTCCAGCAGCATCATTTTGCTTGTTTGTCCTTGTACTTTTGTCCTGGCAGTTCTGTTCTCAAGGTAGTGGCTGATCCATTTATACATTTTTCCACAAACATGCATGTTTTGCAGTTTTACTTTCAGTCCTTCCTTCCATACTTTATCAAATGCTTTTTCTAAATCTATCCAGACTGCTAGTGTGTGCTTTTTCTCTTGGAAGGCATCCTCTATTTCCTGAGCTATATAGGTTATTTGATCTTCAGTGGATCTGTATTTTCTGAATCCTGCTTGGTGTGGTGTTAAGAGTTTGTTTTCTTCCAGATGCCATGTTAGCCTGCCATTGATAATGCGTTCCATTAATTTTCCTACACAGCTAAGTAGACTGATAGGTCGATAGCCATTTGGTTCTTCCAGGTCTTTTCCTTTCTTTGGGACTGGTATTAGTATAGCTTCCTTCCATGCCTGTGGGACTATTCCTCTCTTCCAGCTGTTATTTAGGACTGCTAGTAGTTTCTTCTTTGCCTTGGTGCCTAGTCCTATTAGCATTTCATTTGTGATTCCATCCTTTCCTGGTGATTTCTTCTTTTTTAGGGTATTCATTGCCTGTTCCATTTCTTCCATTGTTAGATTTGCCATCATATATTCTGCTGCTGTCTCTGTATTTCTATGATGTATCTGTTTGTCTTTGATTGCTTTCTTCTGTTCGGTTGTAATATCAATGTGGTTTGCATTTGCATAGTGTTCCATTAGTGCATTTGCAGCCTTTTTGCCTGTAAGCAAGGCATTTCCTTGTTTAATTGTTATTTGTTTGTTTCTAGGTCCTTCATTGTTCATGGCTTTCACTAGTTTCCATAGTTTGTTTCCATCCCTGTCAAAATTCAGGTTTTCTGTTTTTTCCCTCCAACAATCTCTTGTTGTTTGATTTACTGTTCTTTTATATTTTGCTGAGATGGCTTTGAGAGAGATGTTTGCTTCAATTGTTTGTTCTCTCTCTGCTGTCTTCCTGGCATCTTCAACTTTGTCCTCCAAACTTTGTAGTTCTTCAGTCCAGTATGGTTTGTAATTTTTCCTCGCTCCTCTTGGAATGGACTCAGTGGCTGCCTGTATTATCGCTCTGTTTAGACTTTCCACCATTTGCTTTATGTTGCCATATCGTGTATTTATGTTTTCACAATATTTGTCTGTTAGTATGGCAAATCTGTCCCAATCTGCTCGTTTGTAATTCCAGCGGGGCAAGGGCTTTTGCTCCTGTGGAACATACTCCATATTCATTTCAAGCTTGATTGGTCTGTGGTCACTACCTGCTAATTGGTCCAGCACATGGCGATCGATTTTGTGGAGGATGTCTCCTGTGCAGAAAGCTAAGTCTGGAGTAGAAGTGGTAAGCCATCTTCTGGAGTAGAAGCTCGGTGTGTCATCCGCTTTGTTGAGTAGATGGAGATTTGAGTCTATTTCCCAGTCCTCCAATTCATCTCCTCTTTTGTCAGTATCTGGGTATCCCCATCTTTCTGAACGGCTATTAAAGTCTCCGACAATAATGCAGTTTGTGTCAGTTATTTTCATGTTTGAGAGTGTAAGGTCCTTATCTGCTGGGCTATACAGATTGTAGATTCTTATTTTCACGTCCTTTATCATTATATCAACACCTATAATTTCCGTTTGGTTGTCAGAGATCACAGATACTTCGCTGCAAGGTATTGTATTTCGTGTAAGTATTAGAACTCCTCCTTTGTGTCCTTCGCGGTCGAAACGTGTGGCCTGATATCCTCTGACTGAGAATTTGTGATTGGCGTTGAGGTGTGTCTCTTGAATGCATGCCACATCTATTCTATCTTTATGAAGACGCTGTGTTAGGGAGTCTTTCTTCTTGTAAACTCCTTCGGCATTCCACTGTAGTATGTTGAGTGTCCGGGGTATTTGGTCAATAGCTCTTAACCTACTCCTCTGTGCCTTGACTCCACAGCACAGGGGAAGGTGACCACCAGTAGTCATGGGTGGACCCCCTCGAGGCAGGGGGCCCGGCACTATCACCGCCTGATGGGACTTCACGGGATTAGCACCATATCGATTAATTTTGATTTGTGACATCATGAATTAAGTTACGTTGCACTGCTTTGTCAAGCCTGTGGCTCAGTACATCCGATTTCGACAAGCATTTATTCGGGATGCTTTCCCTAGCCTTTGACTGTCCCCAGTCTACCTACAAGGCAGCAGGTTTCACGTTGCACTGCTTTGTCAAGCCTGTGGCTCAGTACATCCGATTTCGACAAGCATGTATTTGGGGTGCTTTCCCTAGCCTTTGACTGTCCCCAGTCTACCTACAAGGCAGCAGGTTTGTGTGTCTCTTCGTCTGGTCCCTCTCCCTTGACCTGTCCGACATGGGTGGCCCTACCAGTAGCTGTGCTACCGTCGGCATAGCTCTTGGGGTCATTGGGACGCACAAGCCCCTCTACCTCGTCACGGTGGACACACAGCAGAGGGGGATTGATTGATTTAGGAACCGACATCACAGCATTCGGGACATTCCCATAAGCGCTCCGTCCCCATCCTCAGCAGCCAGCGAAGAGTTCCAACACTAATAGTTCCAGTAGCAATCTGATTATATGTCCGTCTCGACGTTCCTCTGAGTGTCGATCGTCGGCCAGATCCCCTCGTTACTCCTCGCTGCCTCATTCTTACCAGACTATGGTGATCAATTTGCTCCTCCGAGGTTTACACGTGCTCCCACAAGGCCGCAACCACGTCTGTCTTGTCATGCATCAATACTCCACCAAGTTTTGCCGAGCCAGCCAATCTGTCCGCCTGTTCATTCCCCAGCACACCGGCATGCCCCGGAGAAAAGATCCAGGTGATGCTTGCTACCCGTGACCTCCGAAGCGAAGCAAGCCACTCTGCACGAAGCCTGCCTGTTCTCACCCTCCTCAGCATGCTTTCTGAGTCAGTTACAATCACAATGTGTGTATGTATCGTGTTCTCTATCCAGCGGAAAGCTGCACTGACCGCCTCCACCTCCATTCTTAAGCTAGATGTTGTGTCATCATACGCCAGGCTCTCCTGCACCAAACGCCGACCATTAGCTTTTGCTAAGAATCCCCAGGCACTTCTCCTACCTCTCAACACCGAACCATCCGTGTAGATAATCACATCACCCGGGCGAGAATTATCCTGAATTAGTTGCTGAATTTCCACTTCCGTGGCCCCTGCTGGCCACTCCCTGCACTCCCGGCTCAATGTGATTATAACTCTGCACAAGTCTGACTGCTCGGCTGGCACTCTGACCCACTCCTCTCCTCGCCTGATGTTCTCCAAGGGGCACACCTGTCTGATCGTATCCTCCGCCTGAGCCATCCATGATTTCCCTCTTATCAGTCTCTGACCCTTAACTACGTCCAGCGCCTCATGCAACGGGTGATCTGTGTCTGCAGCTACTCTGAGGTATGCCTTCGCCTGCATCACCTTGTGCCTACCAGCAACAGTAGGCAGACCAAGGATGTAACGCATACACACTACTGGGGTGTCTCTGGTGCATCCCAGAATGACCCGCATAGCTTCGTTCTGTATGCGCTCTAATTTCACCAGCTGACTCTTTGAGACAGTGAGCAGTCCTAGTCCATAATCAATCACTGAGAGGATCAAGTGCTGGTATAGTGTGAAGAGCATTCTCTGCTCTGTGTCCATTGCAGCCATAGTTTTAAGTGCATTGAGTCCCTTTTGAGATCTTGTCACAACCGTCTCCACATGGTCCTTGAAGGACAGACTCCTGTCAAATGTGATTCCCAGATACTTCAGTTTGTTCTCTCTGTTGACGCTTCTGCCATCTATCGTGAGGCTTGGGGCATCATCTCTCACAATCCTGTTGTCCAGAGAGCACCACAACACAGCCGCCTTTTCTGGGTGGATGACAGCATTCATTTCATTGCACCAGTCAATCACTTTGTCTACTGTCACCTGTAGCTCCTGAGCTGTTTGATCCCTATTTCTCCCCTGCCTGTATGCAAGAATATCATCTGCAAATGTTAGAATCCTTCCAACCCCTGGTGCTTCTAGGTATGCAATCTTGCTCGTGTACACATTAAAGAGCACCGGTGAGATTGCAGATCCCTGTGGCTGTCCCAGGGTTAAAATATGTGGCTCTGAGATCCATGCACCCAGACGGAGAGCAACCCAATGAGAATGCAGGACGGCTGTTATCTAGTTCACCAACAAGGGATTGACTCCCTTCTCCATAAGTACGGTCATCAAAATATAGCGAACTCTATTGTGCGCATCCTCGAGATCAAGCGCTGCCGCCATCGTTTCCTGTCTACTCAGGAACCCCTCATAAATGTCAAAGGCAAAAGTGGCTGCATTTGACCAGGTATCTTTTCCTGGCCTGTAGCTCCCCAGGCCTCTTGGAAGAAGCTTCCCCCTTTCCTAAAGTTCTTGCAGCTTGACAGTGACTATCTTCTCTAGAACCTTCCCAAATGTATTTTGAAGGGTGATGATCCTAAAGCCGCTAAGCTTTGAATAATCCTTGAATGGTTTTGGGAGAGGGATGAGATAGCTTTGCAACCAATCCTGCAGTACTGATGCTATCCTAATGCTCTGATTAAAGCAGTCGGCCATCTCCTTCAGGTCCACATCGCTCAAAGCCTTCATGTGGCCATACCTGACACCATCAGGCATGGGTGCCATGTCTTTTGCCTTTTTCAAAATATGTTTAACATCTTCAACCCGTATGATGTCTTCATAAGGCATATTCTCCATTGTGCCAGATAATTCCTCTCTAACTGCATCCCTGGTATCCGCATCATTATGATTGGTCTGCTCTAAACATCTCTGGAGAAACGCCTCCCCTTTCTCCTTGTCTGTTCTCACGCGTACACCATCCTCTTTATAAACTGTTCCCACTGTCATAGGCCGATCTTTTCTTTGCATTTGTCTATGCAGTTTCCAGAATTTATGCAGTGTTTTATCACCTCTAATCTCCTTCATAAAACATTCCCATTTTACGTTCTTGGCCTCTGCAGCACAGCGCTTGAAAGCCTCCACCTTGTCTTTCTTGTCATTTTCCGCTGTGTCCACTTCCTCTCGTGAGCTTCGGGGTGTCTGTTGCACTTTCCTTAGCTGCTTCACTGCAGCTCTCTTTGCTTTCCACGCATTGTCTACTTCTGGGGTCCACCATGGGAGCTGCAAAAAAGGAGTTTTAACATTCCTGTTGCATGCCCCCTGTCTGAGGCGTCCAAGAAGGCTGTTGGTCCACTCATACCGGAAGGTCTTGCGCGCTCTCCCAGCCTTAACTTTCCTGGACTTAGAGATCAGGACTGAGCATGGCACGTGATCACTCCCATGGTCATTCAAAACAGTCCACTTTACATAAAGGACTGATGACTGGGAGACAAGTGCCAAATCAATAGCAGTATCTGCATCGCCAGGCCTCATTGCCATTCTAGTCGGCCTACCATCATTTATGCAGACGACATCGGAGTCCACCATGGCATCCGCAAGGGCAATTCCCTGTCGGTTTTCTCCACTACTGTCCCAATCTCTGTTCCTTGCATTGAAGTCTCCACATATGAGTAGCCTATCACCTGGTACATCCTCCAATTCCTTAAGCCAGTCCCAGTGTTCCTTTCTGACAAAACAGTCCACTGTGGCATGTACATTTATGATGTTCCAACTTAGGCCACCAATCTCCATTTGTATACCCTGGACCTCTCTTGCATTGTGATTCCACTGGCTCAAGTCAAGTACCACATGCTTCGCTCCTTCCTTCACCAGCAGACCTTGTTCATGTCTCTTCTGCCCAGTAGGGTTTATATAACTGGCGTACCCAGGGCAATGGTATTTGTCTGTATTTAACTCCTGGAACATGAGGACATCAAAATCATATATTAGCCTCTCCAATACAGGACCTCTCTTCCTGGCACTACGACAATTCCAGTATCCCACTCTTACATGGTTGAAACCTAGTCTCTCCACTCTTCGTCTTGTTCTCGTGGCGCCTTGTTACAAGATTAGACAACACAAGAACAGAAAATGTTACAAGATTATACATCACAAGAACAGAAAATGTTACAAGATTAGTCAACACAAGAACAGAAAATGTTACAATAATAAACAAAGAAAAGACAATGTTAATGATTAAAGAATGGACATCTAATACACACCATCATACATTCAGATATACCATTCAACATATGATACAAGATTATGACTTTAGAGCAACAGACATGTGACAACATTAGAGAAGATTGGACAAGGAAGATGAATGAGCAGACAGGACTTACTGTGTCATCGGCGATGTCTTCCTGCTCATCTTCATCAGCACTGTGGTGTCTGTCTGAACAGCTGCCAACGGGAGCTTCCAATGTCATCTCTTCGACACTGTCATCATCACTGTCATCATCATCATCTCCCTCCACGGCCTCCTGTAGGAGCAGAGCAACAGGTTAGGGGAACTACAATGGTGTGGGCTCCTGTAGGAACAGAGCAACAGGTGAGGGGAACTACAATGGTGTGGGCTCCTGTAGGAACAGAGCAACAGGTGAGGGGAACTACAATGGTGTGGGCTCCTGTAGGAGCAGAGCAACAGGTGAGGGGAACTACAATGGTGTGGGCTGCTGTGAAACAGCCTCCTGTAGGAGCAGAGCAACAGGTGAGGGGAACTACAATGGTGTGGGCTGCTGTGAAAAAGCCTCCTGTAGGAGCAGAGCAACAGGTTAGGGGAATTATAATTGTGTGGGCTCCTGTAGGAGCAGAGCAACAGGTTAGGGGAACTACAATGGTGTGGGCTCCTGTAGGAACAGAGCAACAGGTGAGGGGAACTACAATGGTGTGGGCTCCTGTAGGAGCAGAGCAACAGGTGAGGGGAACTACAATGGTGTGGGCTGCTGTGAAAAAGCCTCCTGTAGGAGCAGAGCAACAGGTTAAGGGAATTATAATTGTGTGGGCTGCTGTGACACTCAGATAACCCCATAAGTGCCTGGTTTCCTACAAGAAATCACAATAGAAGATCCTCAAAGCAGTGCACAAACCCCACAGCTTCAGTGAGGATCCCAACGTACGTTAATCACTGGGTTTGGGCACTGGTCAGTCCTGCCTATTCTTGTTGATTTCATAATCAGGAGTCACTGACCAACACTTGTCCAGGACATGTTCCCAGGTTGTGTACACCCACACATTAAATACAGAAAAATTCTCCATGTGTACACTCACACACCCAATACAATTTCCCAGGCGAAACAAAAGTCATCTTCAACAATACCACATTCCTCAGGAAGATGTGTAGTAATAGTAGCAAGTAGTAGTAGCAGTAGTAGTAATTCAGGAAGATGTGTAGTAATAGTAGCAAGTAGTAGCAGTAGTAGTAATTCAGGAAGATGTGTAGTAATAGTAGCAGTAGTAGTAATTCAGGAAGATGTGTAGTAATAGTAGCAAGTAGTAGTAGTAATTCAGGAAGATGTGTAGTAATAGTAGCAAGTAGTAGCAGTAGTAGTAATTCAGGAAGATGTGTAGTAATAGTAGCAAGTAGTAGCAGTAGTAGTAATTCAGGAAGATGTGTAGTAATAGTAGCAGTAGTAGTAATTCAGGAAGATGTGTAGTAATAGTAGCAAGTAGTAGCAGTAGTAGTAATTCAGGAAGATGTGTAGTAATAGTAGCAAGTAGTAGCAGTAGTAGTAATTCAGGAAGATGTGTAGTAATAGTAGCAAGTAGTAGCAGTAGTAGTAATTCAGGAAGATGTGTAGTAATAGTAGCAAGTAGTAGCAGTAGTAGTAATTCAGGAAGATGTGTAGTAATAGTAGCAAGTAGTAGCAGTAGTAGTAATTCAGGAAGATGTGTAGTAATAGTAGCAGTAGTAGTAATTCAGGAAGATGTTGTAGTAATAGTAGCAAGTAGTAGCAGTAGTAGTAATTCAGGAAGATGTGTAGTAATAGTAGCAAGTAGTAGCAGTAGTAGTAATTCAGGAAGATGTGTAGTAATAGTAGCAGTAGTAGTAATTCAGGAAGATGTGTAGTAATAGTAGCAAGTAGTAGCAGTAGTAGTAATTCAGGAAGATGTGTAGTAATAGTAGCAAGTAGTAGCAGTAGTAGTAATTCAGGAAGATGTGTAGTAATAGTAGCAGTAGTAGTAATTCAGGAAGATGTGTAGTAATAGTAGCAAGTAGTAGCAGTAGTAGTAATTCAGGAAGGATGTGTAGTAATAGTAGCAAGTAGTAGCAGTAGTAGTAATTCAGGAAGATGTGTAGTAATAGTAGCAAGTAGTAGCAGTAGTAGTAATTCAGGAAGATGTGTAGTAATAGTAGCAAGTAGTAGCAGTAGTAGTAATTCAGGAAGATGTGTAGTAATAGTAGCAAGTAGTAGCAGTAGTAGTAATTCAGGAAGATGTGTAGTAATAGTAGCAGTAGTAGTAATTCAGGAAGATGTGTAGTAATAGTAGCAAGTAGTAGCAGTAGTAGTAATTCAGGAAGATGTGTAGTAATAGTAGCAAGTAGTAGCAGTAGTAGTAATTCAGGAAGATGTGTAGTAATAGTAGCAAGTAGTAGCAGTAGTAGTAATTCAGGAAGATGTGTAGTAATAGTAGCAAGTAGTAGCAGTAGTAGTAATTCAGGAAGATGTGTAGTAATAGTAGCAGTAGTAGTAATTCAGGAAGATGTGTAGTAATAGTAGCAAGTAGTAGCAGTAGTAGTAATTCAGGAAGATGTGTAGTAATAGTAGCAAGTAGTAGCAGTAGTAGTAATTCAGGAAGATGTGTAGTAATAGTAGCAAGTAGTAGCAGTAGTAGTAATTCAGGAAGATGTGTAGTAATAGTAGCAAGTAGTAGCAGTAGTAGTAATTCAGGAAGATGTGTAGTAATAGTAGCAAGTAGTAGCAGTAGTAGTAATTCAGGAAGATGTGTAGTAATAGTAGCAGTAGTAGTAATTCAGGAAGATGTGTAGTAATAGTAGCAAGTAGTAGCAGTAGTAGTAATTCAGGAAGATGTGTAGTAATAGTAGCAAGTAGTAGCAGTAGTAGTAATTCAGGAAGATGTGTAGTAATAGTAGCAGTAGTAGTAATTCAGGAAGATGTGTAGTAATAGTAGCAAGTAGTAGCAGTAGTAGTAATTCAGGAAGATGTGTAGTAATAGTAGCAAGTAGTAGCAGTAGTAGTAATTCAGGAAGATGTGTAGTAATAGTAGCAGTAGTAGTAATTCAGGAAGATGTGTAGTAATAGTAGCAAGTAGTAGCAGTAGTAGTAATTCAGGAAGATGTGTAGTAATAGTAGCAAGTAGTAGCAGTAGTAGTAATTCAGGAAGATGTGTAGTAATAGTAGCAAGTAGTAGCAGTAGTAGTAATTCAGGAAGATGTGTAGTAATAGTAGCAAGTAGTAGCAGTAGTAGTAATTCAGGAAGATGTGTAGTAATAGTAGCAAGTAGTAGCAGTAGTAGTAATTCAGGAAGATGTGTAGTAATAGTAGCAGTAGTAGTAATTCAGGAAGATGTGTAGTAATAGTAGCAAGTAGTAGCAGTAGTAGTAATTCAGGAAGATGTGTAGTAATAGTAGCAAGTAGTAGTAATTCAGGAAGATGTGTAGTAATAGTAGCAAGTAGTAGCAGTAGTAGTAATTCAGGAAGATGTGTAGTAATAGTAGCAGTAGTAGTAATTCAGGAAGATGTGTAGTAATAGTAGCAAGTAGTAGCAGTAGTAGTAATTCAGGAAGATGTGTAGTAATAGTAGCAAGTAGTAGCAGTAGTAGTAATTCAGGAAGATGTGTAGTAATAGTAGCAAGTAGTAGCAGTAGTAGTAATTCAGGAAGATGTGTAGTAATAGTAGCAAGTAGTAGCAGTAGTAGTAATTCAGGAAGATGTGTAGTAATAGTAGTAAGTAGTAGCAGTAGTAGTGATTCAGGAAGATGTGTAGTATTAGTAGCAAGTAGTAGCAGTAGTAGTAATTCAGGAAGATGTGTAGTATTAGTAGCAAGAAGTAGCAGTAGTAGTAATTCAGGAAGATGTGTAGTAATAGTAGCAAGTAGTAGTAGCAGTAGTAGTAATTCAGGAAGATGTGTAGTAATAGTAGCAAGTAGTAGCAGTAGTAGTAATTCAGGAAGATGTGTAGTAATAGTAGCAAGAAGTAGCAGTAGTAGTAATTCAGGAAGATGTGTAGTATTAGTAGCAAGTAGTAGCAAGTAGTAGTAATTCAGGAAGATGTGTAGTAATAGTAGCAAGTAGTAGCAGTAGTAGTAATTCAGGAAGATGTGTAGTAATAGTAGCAAGTAGTAGTAATTCAGGAAGATGTGTAGTAATAGTAGCAAGTAGTAGCAGTAGTAGTAATTCAGGAAGATGTGTAGTAATAGTAGCAGTAGTAGTAATTCAGGAAGATGTGTAGTAATAGTAGCAAGTAGTAGCAGTAGTAGTAATTCAGGAAGATGTGTAGTAATAGTAGCAAGTAGTAGCAGTAGTAGTAATTCAGGAAGATGTGTAGTAATAGTAGCAAGTAGTAGCAGTAGTAGTAATTCAGGAAGATGTGTAGTAATAGTAGCAGTAGTAGTAATTCAGGAAGATGTGTAGTAATAGTAGCAAGTAGTAGTAGTAGTAGTAATTCAGGAAGATGTGTAGTAATAGTAGCAAGTAGTAGCAGTAGTAATAATTAAGTTAGTAGCATATCTGTCAAGATCTCACATCTGAGGTTGCGACGCGTTGTCTGTACCAACGCCAGGCAACATAACACACAACCCTGAGTGATGTTAAACACTGCAGAGGCAATGCGGCGTCTTCGACGACACCCGTATAAGCAGCCAAGCACAGCAACTGAGCGACGCTTAAACAACCGCTGGTCGTACGGTACACCCCGTGAACCTTGCAGGGGTCATACCAGCAGACTTGAGCGCCGCCTAGCGTGTAGAACGAAAGGCTAGTCAGACCGGGTTAGGTGTTTGTATGAGCAGGTCGCATGGATTTGCGAGTGGTTTTGAATCTGCCTTGAGAGCTAGCCTGTGCGACAGTGGGAGACTGGTTCGAACGTTTGAGTGTTTTGGCTTGTAAGTGATATGTACATTGATTGCATGTGTCCTTATGTATTATATTGATATTGTTCATGCCGTAATGATTGCTATGGATTGTCATTGCGCGATGTCTGTGCGATAATGAATGCAGCGCGTAAATAAAGCTTGTAAATAACCGTTTCGGATATTCGCTTTGTGTGATTTGATAGTTTGATACTGCTTCACACTTGCCAGTAAACGAGCTACTTATCTTGCTCTACGCAAGACTCTGACAATATCCTTCACGGGATGTCATAATCAAGCCCAGCATTTTTGGGCAAGTTTACATTCAGCAGTAGTTTGCCATTGCTTTATGAACAACTGGCACTCATACCATTGAAGATCAAAGCAAGGAGGCCTGCTGCCACATTGTTGGTAACTGTGTTTCACACAACACTGACACACACAACACTGACACACACAACAGACACACACAACACTGACACACACAACACTGACACACACAACACTGACACCACTGACACACACAACACTGACACACACAACACTGACACACACAACACTGACACACAACACTGACACACAACACTGACACACAACACTAACACACAATCAGTCACACACACCACTGACACCAATCACTGACACACACAACACTGACACACACAACACTGACACACAACACTAACACCAAACACTGACACACACAACACTGACACACACAACACTGTCACACACAACACTGACACACATCACTGCCACACACATCACTGCCACACACAACACTGACACACACAACACTGACACACACAAAACTGACACACACAACACTGACACACACAACACTGACACACACAACACTGACACACACAACACTGAAACACACAACACTGAAACACACAACACTAACACACACCACTGACACACCCAACACTGACACACACAACACTGAAACACACAACACTGACACACACAACACTGACACCCAATCTGTCACACACAACACTGACACCAATTCTGTCACACCCAACACTGACACCCAATCTGTTACACACAACACTGACACCCAATCTGTTACACACAACACTGACACCCAACCTGTCACACACAACACAGACACCAATTCTGTCACACCCAACACTGACACCCAATCTGTTACACACAACACTGACACCCAATCTGTTACACACAACACTGACACACAATCTGTCACACCCAACACTGACACCCAATCTGTTACACACAACACTGACACACAATTCTGTCACACCCAACACTGACACACAATTCTGTCACACACAACACTGACACACCCAACACTGACACACAATCTGTCACACCCAACACTGACACCCAATCTGTTACACACAACACTGACACCCAACCTGTCACACACAACACAGACACCAATTCTGTCACACACAACACTGACACCCAACCTGTCACACAACACACAGCAACACTGACACGCAACTTTGACAAACTGCCACAAACTACTCACTTCACCAGCATCCATGTCCAGAATCCACTGTCCCTGGTAGTCGGACACTCCTTTCAGACCTTTCACTTTGACCACTGAGGACAAGAGAGAGGAATCAATCATGACAACCAGCAAACAACAGTCACACTGTAGCCTAGAGAGAAATCAATCATGACTACCAGCAAACAACAGTCACACTGTAGCCTAGAGAGAAATCAATCATGACAACCAGCAAACAACAGTCACACTGTAGCCTAGAGAGAAATCAATCATGACTACCAGGAAACAACAGTCACACTGTAGCCTAGAGAGAAATCAATCATGACTACCAGCAAACAACAGTCACACTGTAGCCTAGAGAGAAATCAATCATGACAACCAGCAAACAACAGTCACACTGTAGCCTAGAGAGAAATCAATCATGACTACCAGCAAACAACAGTCACACTGTAGCCTAGAGAGAAATCAATCATGACTACCAGCAAACAACAGTCACACTGTAGCCTAGAGAGAAATCAATCATGACTACCAGCAAACAACAGTCACACTGTAGCCTAGAGAGAAATCAATCATGACTACCAGCAAACAACAGTCACACTGTAGCCTAGAGAGAAATCAATCATGACTACCAGCAAACAACAGTCACACTGTAGCCTAGAGAGAAATCAATCATGACAACCAGCAAACAACAGTCACACTGTAGCCTAGAGAGACATCAATCATGACTACCAGCAAACAAAAGTCACACTGTAGCCTAGAGAGAAATCAATCATGACTACCAGCAAACAACAGTCACACTGTAGCCTAGAGAGAAATCAATCATGACTACCAGCAAACAACAGTCACACTGTAGCCTAGAGAGAAATCAATCATGACTACCAGCAAACAACAGTCACACTGTAACCTAGAGAGAAATCAATCATGACTACCAGCAAACAACAGTCACACTGTAGCCTAGAGAGAAATCAATCATGACTACCAGCAAACAACAGTCACACTGTAGCCTAGAGAGAAATCAATCATGACTACCAGCAAACAACAGTCACACTGTAGCCTAGAGAGAAATAATCATGACTACCAGCAAACAACAGTCACACTGTAGCCTAGAGAGAAATCAATCATGACTACCAGCAAACAACAGTCACACTGTAGCCTAGAGAGAAATCAATCATGACTACCAGCAAACAACAGTCACACTGTAGCCTAGAGAGAAATCAATCATGACTACCAGCAAACATCCATATATACTCTACTACGTGAACAACCATGTTTCACTCACATTTGTTGTCTCCAAGTTCCTCTGCTGATGGCAAGGCTTGCTCCTCATCCATAGAATCCAGATCCACTTCTGACTGAAGAGATTCTGGCTTTGTGGCTCTTGCAATGACATAAGAAGTTGATTTCTCCTATAAAGTTACAGAACATATCTCATATAAGCACACATCACAAACATGCAACACATCTCAAGCACTATCACATCACAGCACTGGCTCACTGCTTCAGCATGACTTTCTGCAGTTTATTGTACACTCATGTCTGTGTACAGTTTATTGTACACTCATGTCTGTGTACAGTTTATTGTACACTCATGTCTGTGTACAGTTTATTGTACACTCATGTCTTTGTACAGTTTATTGTACACTCATGTCTGTATACAGTTTATTCTACACTCATGTCTGTGTACAGTTTATTGTACACTCATGTCTGTGTACAGTTTATTGTACACACATATCTTTGTACAGTTTATTGTACACTCATGTCTGTATACAGTTTATTGTACACTCATGTCTGTATACAGTTTATTGTACACTCATGTCTGTATACAGTTTATTGTACACTCATGTCTGTGTACAGTTTATTGTACACTCATGTCTGTATACAGTTTATTGTACACACATATCTTTGTACAGTTTATTGTACACTCATCTTTGTACAGTTTATTGTACACTCATCTTTGTACAGTTTATTGTACATTCATGTCTGTGTACAGTTTATTGTACTCTTTGTACAGTTTATTGTACACTCATCTTTGTACAGTTTATTGTACACTCATGTCTGTGTACAGTTTATTGTACTCATATTTGTACAGTTTATTGTACACTCATATCTTTCTGCAGTTTATTGTACACCTATGTACAGTTTATTGTACACCTATGTACAGTTTATTGTACACATATGTACAGTTTATTGTACACCTATATACAGTTTATTGTACACCTATGTACAATTTATTGTACACCTATGTACAGTTTATTGTACACCTATGTACAGTTTATTGTACACTTATGTCTTTCTGCAGTTTATTGTACACTCATGTCTTTGTGCAGTTTATTGTACATTCATGTCTGTGTACAGTTTATTGTACTCATCTTTGAACAGTTTATTGTACACTCATCTTTGTACAGTTTATTGTACACTCATATCTTTCTGCAGTTTATTGTACACTCATGTTTTTCTGCAGTTTATTGTACATCTATGTACAGTTTATTGTACACCTATGTACAGTTTATTGTACACCTATGTACAGTTTATTGTACACCTATGTACAGTTTATTGTACACCCATGTACAGTTTATTGTACACTTAAGTCTTTCTGCAGTTTACTGTACACTCATGTTTTTGCAGTTTATTGAACACACATGCCTTTCTGCAGTTTATGGTACACTCATGTCTTTATGTAGTTTACTGTAAATCATATGTTGTATTTTATAAAAACACTAGACAGACAGTGAACTGCTTAAGTAAACCAGAGATATGTGTAGACCTATACTAGATAGTCGACAGTGAACTGAGGCAAAGTAAACCAGAGATATGTGTAGACACTAGACTAGATAGTTGACAGTGAACTGTTGTTAAGTAAACCAGAGATATGTGTAGACCTATACTAGATAGTTGACAGTGAACTGTTGTTAAGTAAACCAGAGATATGTGTAGACACTAGACTAGATAGTTGACAGTGAACTGAGGCAAAGTAAACCAGAGATATGTGTAGACACTAGACTAGATAGTTGACAGTGAATTGTTGTTAAGTAAACCAGAGATATGTGTAGACACTAGACTAGATAGTCGACAGTGAACTGAGGCAAAGTAAACCAGAGATATGTGTAGACACTAGACTAGATAGTTGACAGTGAACTGTTGTTAAGTAAACCAGAGATATGTGTAGACACTAGACTAGATAGTCGACAGTGAACTGAGGCAAAGTAAACCAGAGATATGTGTAGACACTAGACTAGATAGTTGACAGTGAATTGTTGTTAAGTAAACCAGAGATATGTGTAGACACTAGACTAGATAGTCGACAGTGAACTGAGGCAAAGTAAACCAGAGATATGTGTAGACACTAGACTAGATAGTTGACAGTGAACTGTTGTTAAGTAAACCAGAGATATGTGTAGACACTAGACTAGATAGTTGACAGTGAATTGTTGTTAAGTAAACCAGAGATATGTGTAGACCTATACTAGATAGTTGACAGTGAACTGTTGTTAAGTAAACCAGAGATATGTGTAGACACTAGACTAGATAGTTGACAGTGAACTGAGGCAAAGTAAACCAGAGATATGTGTAGACACTAGACTAGATAGTTGACAGTGAACTGAGGCAAAGTAAACCAGAGATATGTGTAGACACTAGACTAGATAGTTGACAGTGAATTGTTGTTAAGTAAACCAGAGATATGTGTAGACCTATACTAGATAGTTGACAGTGAACTGTTGTTAAGTAAACCAGAGATATGTGTAGACACTAGACTAGATAGTTGACAGTGAACTGTTGTTAAGTAAACCAGAGATATGTGTAGACACTAGACTAGATAGTTGACAGTGAACTGAGGCAAAGTAAACCAGAGATATGTGTAGACACTAGACTAGATAGTTGACAGTGAACTGTTGTTAAGTAAACCAGAGATATGTGTAGACACAAGACTAGATAGTTGACAGTGAACTGTTGTTAAGTAAACCAGAGATATGTATAGACCTACACTAGATAGTTGACAGTGAACTGTTGCAAGTAAACTAAAGATATGTATAGACACTACACTAGACAGTTTACAGTGAACTGTTGCAAGTAAACTAAAGATATGTGTAGACACTAGACTAGACAGTTTACAGTGAACTGTTGCAAGTAAACTAAAGATATGTGTAGACCTAGACTAGACAGTTTACAGTGAACTGCAGTAAGCTAGAGAGTATTTTGGGTTGAAAACGGCCCTTATCAACAAACATGACATTTTAATCGTATACTCACTTCCGTCATTTCTTCATCTATCAACTTGCCCTTGTTATGTCGCCTATCCTTGTTGCCCCTGACAACAAGAGGATATGGATCGCTGGTTTCATCTATCTGGGACATCTGGAAGTCTCCCCATCCTGGCAAATGCACCAGCTGGTTGACATTCAAGCCCTCCCCCCTCAGATATCCAGTGACTTTCAGTGTACCACAAGCTGGTTGCTGCTGGTGGGAAAGCAAACATGACCAAGTCAATCAGCAATGCTCAAATCTGGTTTCCTGGCAGCTTGACCAGCAAGATACCCCTGGCTTCTGGCATATTTGGATGGACATGCACAACACACACACACACATCATATAAGTCATGATTCTCACCATATGCTCTGCCAACTAGCGTAGGCATGAATGCATCTCCACTATCTTGATCCTTGGTGATCAGAATCAACTCTATTGATGATATTCCTCAATGCCACCATCTCAGTCCATCCAGCACCATTTCTTTGTCTGTCTCTGATACTGACCTGTCCAGCCATCACATTTTGCAATGTCCCTCTTCTCAATATATGACCAAAGAATGCCATTTTCGTTCTGACAGTTGTATAGTATTGGTCAGATTCTGACAGTTGTATAGTATGTGAAGAAATCACCGTTGATTCAACGGGCAAGACTTTTACCTGCAAAGCGTTGTGGAACATAATGAGCACGGCAAGGCATGTAGAGTGCCCTGGTCATCCACTGCACCTGTATTCGTCTCCAGTTGTCTTGACTTGTCTTGCCACTGGACTCAGGCGAGAGAGTGAGGTCGACGAATTGCGCAACTCTTCCTCACTTTAATCCAATTTATCGCGCAAGTCATTCTTTATTCAACGTCATATATCACCTTCAAGCCCTGTGGCGATGGGCGAGCGGCGAAGCGGCAGGCGTGGGTACGCTGGCAGCCGTAGTCGCAGACCTGCACACAGGCGGCTCAGGCCATATGGTCATCTTCTACTGACCGGAGCAGCAGTGGGATTCGGCAGCCCCCTGAGCGACTGAGCAGCCCTCTACAGGAAAGCACTACTCACCTCCATAGCATGAGGAAGAGGCTAGAAAAGGTGCCCTAAACATTGTCTGCTCCATCATTACCTAACCAGCTAGCCGCGGTTGGTGGGTACCCTAACTGTGGTCGACATACAAAGTAAAAACAGGTAAAGCTAAAAGAGGAAACCATATTCCCTAGACAATCGGAACTTGGAATGTACGTGCCCTACTTGATAGAGATGGCGCGTCGGGTCCAGAGAGACGAACAGCACTGATTGGGAGAGAGCTGGGCAGGTACAGCATCGACATTGCAGCCTTGAGCGAGACACGACTTGCAGAAGAAGGCCAAATCTGTGAAGTAGGTGCTGGCTAGACCTGGAGTGGAAAGAAAAGCGAGGGAAGACGCCAATCCAGTATGGGATTTGCCATTATGTCGGTCCTGGTTGAACTAGCTGAATTTCCTCGTGAGTGTCTATGCACCAACCATGACCAATGAAGATGGCATCAAAAACAAGTTCTATGAGGACCTGCACAACGTATTAAATTCTGTTCCCAAAGGAGACAAACTTATACTCCTTGGGGACTTCAATGCTAGAGTAGGCAAGGACACTGACTCTTAGAGTGGCATCATTGGAAAGTACGGAGTCGGAAATTGTAACAGCAATGGACTCCTCCTCCTTCAGACCCGTGCCGAACATGATCTCCTGATCACCAACACAATTTTCCATCTTCCCATGAGAAATAGGACATCGTGGATGCACTCTCGCTCGAAATACTGGCACCTCACTGACTATGTCATCGTCAGGAGGAGTGATAGACAAGACGTTCGGGTGACAAAATCCATGTGTGGTGCCGAATGTTGGACAGAACATTGTCTCATTATCTCAAAAATAAACATACACATCAAACCACCACGGCGTCCTCAAGGGGTAAAATTGCGCGCTGCGCGGGGGGGGGGAGGGGGGGGGGGGGGGGAGATGATGATGATGGTGGTGATGAAATTTTACCCGCCTAAACAGCAAAACAATGCAGCTGTCGTTTGAAAATATGCTGGAAGACTGCCTCAAGCCCAATGCTGCAGCTAAACAGGATGTAGAAACAGAGTGGAGAGCCCTAAAAGACATAATTTACAACATTGCTATGGAAATCCTGGGTACAACACACACACACACACACACACCCCCCCCCCCCCCCAACATAAAGACTGGTTTGATGGAAATTCTGAAGACATCAACCAATTGCTGGCTGAGAAACATCTCCTCAAGGCACATTTGAATGACCTGAAGTAACAGAAAATTCGGCATATGCGACTCTTGGCTGAGCTACAAAGCTGATGAAATTCAAGGCTTTGCTGACAGACATGATATGAAAAACTTCTACGACTCACTGAAAGCGGTCTACGGTCCTACATCACCAGGCATAGTTCCCCTCCTCAGTGCAGATGGGGGAACATTGGTCACCGATAATAAAGAAATCCTTCAACGCTGGGCAGAGCATTTCAGCAACATCTTAAATGCAACTTCCTTCTTTGATGATGAAACCATCAAATGCCTTCCTCAAGTTCCCACTAATGATACACTTGATGACCTGCCAACCATAGTGGAAGTAAAAAAGCCATCTAGCAACTTTTCAGCAGTAAGGCGCCTGGTCCTGACTCCATCCCAGCAGAGATATACAAGGCAGGTGGTCCAGTCCTAATAGAGCAGCTTCACTAAGACTTTACAAACATATCGGGTGAACGAGACCATG
Source organism: Cepaea nemoralis (assembly GCA_014155875.1). Classification (NCBI taxonomy): domain Eukaryota; kingdom Metazoa; phylum Mollusca; class Gastropoda; order Stylommatophora; family Helicidae; genus Cepaea; species Cepaea nemoralis. The sequence continues at coordinate 53,087 of JACEFZ010003750.1, read as the reverse complement.
CCACAAGATTTCAAGGATGCGTCAATAGTCCACCTTTACAAACGTAAAGGAAACCGCCAATCCTGTGACAACCACCGAGGCATCTCCTTGCTTTCAATTGCAGGGAAGATACTCGCCATAATTCTTCTCAATCGCCCCATGGCCCATCTCGATCAAGGTCTTCTTCCCGAGAGCCAGTGTGGCTTCAGAAAAGAACGTGGAACTGTTGGCATGATTTTTCGCTGGAAGGCAGCTGCAAGAGAAATGTCAGGAACAGAACTGCGAAATGTTCTCCACTTTCATTGACCTTACCAAGGCTTTTGATACAGTCAGCAGAGAAGGACTGTGGAAGATTATGGCAAAATATGGCTGTCCACGAAAGTTTGTCCAAATAGTGCGGCTATTTCATGATGGTATGCAGGCAAGAGTACAGGAAAATGGTAAACTGTCTGAGCCTTTTCCTGTCACCAATGAAGTAAAGGATGAATGCCTTCGAGAACAATGACACTGGAATAGACATCAACTACCGCATGGATGGAAAGTTGTTCAATCTCAGAAGACTGAAAGCCAAAACCAAAACTAACAGCGACACCGTCAGAGAACTGCTGTTTGCTGATGATTGAGCTCTATATGCCAACTCAGAGGCAGACATGCAACACAATGTTTCAGCTTTCTCATATACCTGTGCCAACTTTGGGCTCAATATCAACTTGGAGAAGACTGTAGTTATGTACCAGCCAGCTCCAGGGAATAATCACGCTGTGCCAAATATCAAGGTCAATGGTCATAGACTAATTGTTGTGGACAAATTCACCCATCTTGGCAGCACTGTGTCACAAGCTGCCACAATTGATGACGAAGTGAATGCAAGAATCTCCAAGACCAGCGCGGCCTTTGGCTGACTGTACAAGAATGTATGGGACAGAACTGGAATAAGCCTGCAAACAAAGCTGAAAGTCTACAAAGCAGTTGTATTATCCACACTGCTATATGCTTGTGAAACATGGACTTTATCAGCGACACGCTAGGAAATTAAACCACTTCCACACAGTCTGCCTTAGGAAGCTACTGAAGATTAAATGGCAAGACAAGATTCCAGACACTGAAGTTCTAGAAATAGCGTCCATGCCCAGTATCCACACTCTACTAATGAAGAATCAGATTCCCTGGGCTTGTCACTTAACTCGCATGCCAGATCACAGGCTCCCTAAACGAATTTTTTACGGCGAGTTGTGTTGTGGTAAACTCTCCCAAGGCAGCCAGAGGAAACACTTTAAACACTCTGAAAATCTCACTGAAAGCTTTTGGAACTCATCTTGACATCTGAGAGACTGCTGCCAAAGACTGAAATTCGTGGCGTACATCATTACGCAAGGGTGCAGTCACTTATGAAGCAACCAGGACTGCAAGAACTGTGAAGAAAAGGCTGGACAGTAAAACCACTGCAGGAGATCCTCCTCCTGGAACGTCAAGCATTCTTTGCCCACATTGTCAAAGAACATTTTGAGCCAAAATAGGCTTTGTCAGCCATCTTGGAACTCATGGCTCCATACTTTCAACCCCACTGGATGAAATGAATGGTTATCATCATTCTTGATGGATAAACAACATAGTATGTGAGATTCCCCCTTCCTGCACCCCCAAAGGATCACCTCAACAAGTCTGCCAACGTATATAGACTGAATGCACATTCTGTGTTGATTAATCAAATATCTTGACAAAACATTCACGTCTGGCAGCTTCCTACTACACTCCCATTTCCCGAGACTGTGGACAAGGAAATAGATGACTTCTGGCCCTTCTCACCTCAATCACAACCAACGGATCAGTTAGCTTGTTGCCTTTCATGGCTGAGTGCCCGGCACATACACAACAGTTGTGATGTGCCCTGTGTCGAGTCACTTGTGTCGTACAAGGCCAGTCTGGACGTCTTGAGCACGTTCACGTCAAACAACAGAATGACTAATAAACTACAAACATTGATGGATTGGAGCCTGTGTGCAATAGTGGGGCTACAATGGTGGGGCTACAATGGTGGGGCTACAATAGTGGGGCTACAATAGTGGGGCTACAATGGTGGGGCTACAATAGTGGGGCTACAATGGTGGGGCTACAATAGTGGGGCTACAATGGTGGGGCTACAATAGTGGGGCTACAATGGTGGGGCTACAATGGTGGGGCTACAATAGTGGGGCTACAATGGTGGGGCTACAATAGTGGGGCTACAATAGTGGGGCTACAATAGTGGGGCTACAATGGTGGGGCTACAATAGTGGGGCTACAATGGTGGGGCTACAATAGTGGGGCTACAATAGTGGGGCTACAATGGTATGGCAGAATGTAGAGACCACAGACAGAAGTAAACAAATTCTAGCAAACTAAAAGTTCAGCAAAGATGCTGGCATGATAAAACACCACGCACAAAAACCTGCTCTTGGCACATAATTTACAATAAAAATATGCTGACTCTTGAGCAGAAGGAGCTGGCTCCTAAAAGATGTTTAGATTTGTAAACTTCTGAACATCTGTAACATTAGCAGCACAATGATAACATCTATAAATCTATAACTGAAGCAAAGTGCTAGCATCTATAACATTAGAAACACAGTGCTAACATATGTAATATCTATAACATTAGAAACACAGTGCTGACATATGTAACATTAGAAACACAGTGTTAACATATGTAGTATCTATAATATTAGAAGCAGTGCTAACATATGTAACATTAGAAACACAGTGCTAACATATGTAATATCTATAACATTAGACACACAGTGTTAACATATGTAGTATCTATAATATTAGAAGCAATGCTAACATATGTAACATTAGAGACACAGTGCTAACATATGTTAACATTAGAAACACAGTGCTAACATATGTAGCACCTATCATATTAGAAGTAGCAGGTCCGCATGGCCGAATGGATAAGAACGGTGTTCTTAAACATCCGGTGTGCTGGTGCTGAGGTTAGCGGTTCATCCCCTACACCGGACAGCTGGACTAAAATGTTGACCTGGGGATGTAAATTACAAGTACCTCTGAAGTCAGAGTGGGTTTGCCTGATGGCGAGGGACACTGTTAATAGGGGAAGCTAACCCACAAGCAAAATTCAGTCCATCACTACTATAAAAATAGTGTGTATATATATATATATTAGAAGCAGAGCTAACAAATGTAATCTAGATGTAAACGCACGTGGTCAAGTGTATCCGCTACAAACTCCAGACTTTCAGCCAACAGGTAGGGGCGGCTGTCACGGTAGTGCACCTTCTGCTGGGCTAGATTGGCCAGATGCCGCCATACTGCTTGAGCATCTTGCCAGGTGTCAACACTACGAACTTTATGCCCAGGAAATCTGCTCAATCACAGACAATGAATTGTTAGTTGACAGACCTAATACAGACATGAATGGTTAGTTGACAGACCTAATACAGACATGAATGGTTAGTTGACAGACCTAATACAGACATGAATGGTTAGTTGACAGACCTAACACAGACATGAATGGTTAGTTGACAGACCTAATACAGACATGAATGGTTAGTTGACAGACCTAATACAGACATGAATGGTTAGTTGACAGACATAACACAGACATGAATGGGTAGTTGACAGACATAACACAGACATGAATGGTTAGTTGACAGACATAACACAGACATGAATGGGTAGTTGACAGACCTAATACAGACATGAATGGGTAGTTGACAGACATAACACAGACATGAATGGGTAGTTGACAGACCTAATACAGACATGAATGGGTAGTTGACAGACCTAATACAGACATGAATGGTTAGTTGACAGACATAACACAGACATGAATGGTTAGTTGACAGACATAACACAGACATGAAGGGTTAGTTGACAGACCTAACACAGACATGAATGGTTAGTTGACAGACATAACACAGACATGAATGGTTAGTTGACAGACATAACACAGACATGAATGGGTAGTTGACAGACATAACACAGACATGAATTGTTAGTTGACAGACATAACACAGACATGAATTGTTAGTTGACAGACATAACACAGACATGAATGGTTAGTTGACAGACATAACACAGACATGAATAGGTAGTTGACAGACATAACACAGACATAAAGGGTTAGTTGACAGACATAACACAGACATGAATGGGTAGTTGACAGACATAACACAGACATAAAGGGTTAGTTGACAGACATAACACAGACATGAATGGGTAGTTGACAGACAACACAGACATGAATGGGTAGTTGACAGACATAACACAGACATGAATGGGTAGTTGACAGACATAACACAGACATGAATGGGTAGTTGACAGACAAAACACAGACATGAATGGGTAGTTGACAGACATAACACAGACATGAATGGTTAGTTGACAGACATAACACAGACATGAATGGGTAGTTGACAGACATAACACAGACATAAATGCCTAGTTGACAGACATAACACAGACATGAATGGTTAGTTGACAGACATAACACAGACATGAATGGTTAGTTGACAGACATAACACAGACATGAATGCCTAGTTGACAGACATAACACAGACATGAATGGTTAGTTGACAGACATAACACAGACATAAAGGGTTAGTTGACAGACATGAATGGTTAGTTGACAGACATAACACAGACATAAAGGGTTAGTTGACAGACCTAACACAGACATGAATGGTTAGTTGACAGACATAACACAGACATGAATGGGTTAGTTGACAGACATAACACAGACATGAATGGTTAGTTGACAGACATAACACAGACATGAATGGGTAGTTGACAGACATAACACAGACATAAAGGGTTAGTTGACAGACCTAACACAGACATGAATGGTTAGTTGACAGACATAACACAGACATGAATGGTTAGTTGACAGACATAACACAGACATGAATGGTTAGTTGACAGACATAACACAGACATAAAGGGTTAGTTGACAGACATAACACAGACATGAATGGGTAGTTGACAGACATAACACAGACATAAAGGGTTAGTTGACAGACATAACACAGACATGAATGGTTAGTTGACAGACATAACACAGACATGAATGCCTAGTTGACAGACATAACACAGACATGAATGGTTAGTTGACAGACATAACACAGACATGAATGGGTAGTTGACAGACATAACACAGACATAAATGCCTAGTTGACAGACCTAACACAGACATAAATGGTTAGTTGACAGACATAACACAGACATGAATGGGTAGTTGACAGACATAACACAGACATAAATGCCTAGTTGACAGACATAACACAGACATAAATGGTTAATTGACAGACCTAACGCAGACATGAATGGTTAGTTGACAGACCTAACACAGACATAAATGGTTAGTTGACAGACATAACACAGACATGAATGGGTAGTTGACAGACATAACACAGACATAAATGCCTAGTTGACAGACATAACACAGACATAAATGGTTAGTTGACAGACATAACACAGACATGAATGGGTAGTTGACAGACATAACACAGACATGAATGGTTAGTTGACAGACATAACACAGACATGAATGGGTAGTTGACAGACATAACACAGACATAAAGGGTTAGTTGACAGACATAACACAGACATAAAGGGTTAGTTGACAGACATAACACAGACATAAAGGGTTAGTTGACAGACATAACACAGACATAAATGCCTAGTTGACAGACCTAACAAAGACATAAATGCCTAGTTGACAGACATAACACAGACATGAATGGTTAGTTGACAGACATAACACAGACATGAATGGGTAGTTGACAGACATAACACAGACATGAATGGTTAGTTGACAGACATAACACAGACATGAATGGTTAGTTGACAGACATAACACAGACATAAATGCCTAGTTGACAGACCTAACACAGACATAAATGCCTAGTTGACAGACATAACACAGACATGAATGGTTAGTTGACAGACATAACACAGACATGAATGGGTAGTTGACAGACATAACACAGACATAAAGGGTTAGTTGACAGACATAACACAGACATGAATGGGTAGTTGACAGACATAACACAGACATAAAGGGTTAGTTGACAGACATAACACAGACATGAATGGTTAGTTGACAGACATAACACAGACATAAATGCCTAGTTGACAGACCTAATACAGACATGAATGGTTAGTTGACAGACATAATACAGACATGAATGGTTAGTTGACAGACATAACACAGACATGAATGGTTAGTTGACAGACATAACACAGACATAAAGGCTAGTTGACAGACAACACAGACATGAATGGGTAGTTGACAGACATAACACAGACATAAAGGGTTAGTTGACAGACATAACACAGACATGAATGGTTAGTTGACAGACATAACACAGACATGAATGCCTAGTTGACAGACATAACACAGACATGAATGATTAGTTGACAGACATAACACAGACATAAATGGGTAGTTGACAGACATAACACAGACATAAATGCCTAGTTGACAGACCTAACACAGACATAAATGGTTAGTTGACAGACATAACACAGACATGAATGGGTAGTTGACAGACATAACACAGACATAAATGCCTAGTTGACAGACATAACACAGACATAAATGGTTAGTTGACAGACCTAACACAGACATGAATGGTTAGTTGACAGACCTAACACAGACATAAATGGTTAGTTGACAGACATAACACAGACATGAATGGGTAGTTGACAGACATAACACAGACATAAATGCCTAGTTGACAGACATAACACAGACATAAATGGTTAGCTGACAGACATAACACAGACATGAATGGGTAGTTGACAGACATAACACAGACATGAATGGTTAGTTGACAGACATAACACAGACATGAATGGGTAGTTGACAGACATAACACAGACATAAAGGGTTAGTTGACAGACATAACACAGACATAAAGGGTTAGTTGACAGACATAACACAGACATAAATGCCTAGTTGACAGACCTAACACAGACATAAATGCCTAGTTGACAGACATAACACAGACATGAATGGTTAGTTGACAGACAACACAGACATGAATGGGTAGTTGACAGACATAACACAGACATAAAGGGTTAGTTGACAGACATAACACAGACATGAATGGGTAGTTGACAGACATAACACAGACATAAAGGGTTAGTTGACAGACATAACACAGACATGAATGGTTAGTTGACAGACATAACACAGACATAAATGCCTAGTTGACAGACCTAATACAGACATGAATGGTTAGTTGACAGACATAACACAGACATGAATGGTTAGTTGACAGACATAACACAGACATGAATGGTTAGTTGACAGACATAACACAGACATAAAGGGTTAGTTGATAGACATAACACAGACATGAATGGTTAGTTGACAGACCTAATACAGACATGAATGGTTAGTTGACAGACATAACACAGACATGAATGGCTAGTTGACAGACATAACACAGACATGAATGGTTAGTTGACAGACATAACACAGACATGAATGGTTAGTTGACAGACCTAACACAGACATGAATGGTTAGTTGACAGACATAACACAGACATGAATGGTTAGTTGACAGACATAACACAGACATGAATGGTTAGTTGACAGACATAACACAGACATGAATGGGTAGTTGACAGACATAACACAGACATAAAGGGTTAGCTGACAGACCTAACACAGACATGAATGGTTAGTTGACAGACATAACACAGACATGAATGGTTAGTTGACAGACATAACACAGACATGAATGGTTAGTTGACAGACATAACACAGACATGAATGGTTAGTTGACAGACATAACACAGACATGAATGGGTAGTTGACAGACATAACACAGACATAAATGGTTAGTTGACAGACATAACACAGACATGAATGGGTAGTTGACAGACATAACACAGACATAAATGGTTAGTTGACAGACATAACACAGACATGAATGGTTAGTTGACAGACATAACACAGACATGAATGGTTAGTTGACAGACATAACACAGACATGAATGGGTAGTTGACAGACATAACACAGACATAAAGGGTTAGCTGACAGACATAACACAGACATGAATGGGTTAGTTGACAGACATAACACAGACATGAATGCCTAGTTGACAGACATAACACAGACATGAATGGGTAGTTGACAGACATAACACAGACATAAAGGGTTAGTTGACAGACATAACACAGACATAGAGGGCTAGTTGACAGACATAACACAGACATGAATGGTTAGTTGACAGACATGAATGGTTAGTTGACAGACATGACACAGACATGAATGGGTAGTTGACAGACATGAATGGGTAACTAACTAAGCCAACTAAAAAATGTCTACACACGCCGCAACAATCATTCAGTGACACGGAGCCGCAACAATCATTCAGTGACACGGAGTTAGAATGTTTCAAATAGTGCACGTCATGCAACTGTACATACCGCTTCTCTATTTGCTTGTCAATTGTTTTCCTTGCATGCACCAACTGTGTTTTACTCAGATTTGACAGACCCTGAAATGTAAACAGCTAGCGAAATATAAACATGACTAGAGAAATAACAGATAGTAAAACATCAACATGGCTAGAGAAATAACAAACACAGACAGTGAAATATCAACAGACCTAAAGAAACATAAGAGACCTAGAGAAGTATCAACATGGCTAGAGAAATATTATTATTGATGAATAATTAATCAGCAATGGATATTACATTTTACACTGACAGTTCACAGAATAACTGACCATGGTTATATGTCATGTTGGTTCTAGGTGTTACAATCAGCAATGGATATTACATTTTACACTGACAGTTCACAGAATAACTGACCATGGTTATATGTCATGTTGGTTCTAGTGTTACAATCAACAATGGATACATGTATTGCAGGCTCTATATATATATATGTCATGTTGGCTCTAAATGTAATCTAGACTATAAGCAATGACTACATGTTATGACGACTCTACGTAATTCTGACTATATGTTAGGGATCTATCAAAGTTCAATATTGCGGACACACTTGGCTTACCTGGCAGGCAAAGACATGGGCTGGAACACCCTGACCCAGGACACAGGTCAAACAGTGTTCTCCATATCTGTCTATCCCAGTCTCTCCAAACAGAAACAATATCACATCAGCAACTCTTGCAGCATCCAGAACCGACTGCAAGTCTCCGTAGTCTGGTGCCAGGAAACACATGCGTTTCTTCCACTGACAGGCACTAGGGAATGGACAACAACAGTTTTTATTCCACTGACAGGTACTAGGGGAATGGACAACAATAGTTTTTATTCCACTGACAGGTACTAGGGAATGGACAACAACAGTTTTTATTCCACTGACAGGTACTAGAGAATGGACAACCACAGTTTTTATTCCACTGACAGGCACTAGGGAATGGACAACAACAGTTTTTACTCCACTGACAGGCACTAGGGAATGGACAACAATAGTTTTTATTCCACTGACAGGTACTAGGGAATGGACAACAATAGTTTTTATTCCACTGACAGGTACTAGGGAATGGACAACAACAGTTTTTATTCCACTGACAGGTACTAGGGAATGGACAACAATAGTTTTTATTCCACTGACAGGTACTAGGGAATGGACAACAATAGTTTTTATTCCACTGACAGGTACTAGGGAATGGACAACAATAGTTTTTATTCCACTGACAGGTACTAGGGAATGGACAACAACAGTTTTTATTCCACTGACAGGTACTAGAGAATGGACAACAACAGTTTTTATTCCACTGACAGGCACTAGGGAATGGACAACAATAGTTTTTATTCCACTGACAGGTACTAGGGAATGGACAACAATAGTTTTTATTCCACTGACAGGTACTAGGGAATGGACAACAACAGTTTTTATTCCACTGACAGGCACTAGGGAATGGACAACAACAGTTTTTTACTCCACTGACAGGCACTAGGGAATGGACAACAACAGTTTTGTTTCCACTGACAGGTACTAGGGAATGGACAACAACAGTTTTGTTTCCACTGACAGGTACTATGGAATGGACAACAGTTTTGTTTCCACTGACAGGCACTAGGGAATGGACAACAACAGTTTTGTTTCCACTGACAGGTACTATGGAATGGACAACAGTTTTGTTTCCACTGACAGGCACTAGGAATGGACAACAGTTTTGTTTCCACTGACAGGTACTATGGACAACAACAGTTTTTATTCCACTGACAGGCACTAGGGAATGGACAACAATAGTTTTTATTCCACTGACAGGTACTAGGGAATGGACAACAATAGTTTTTATTCCACTGACAGGTACTAGGGAATGGACAACAACAGTTTTTATTCCACTGACAGGTACTAGAGAATGGACAACAACAGTTTTTATTCCACTGACAGGCACTAGGGAATGGACAACAATAGTTTTTATTCCACTGACAGGTACTAGGGAATGGACAACAACAGTTTTATTCCACTGACAGGCACTAGGGAATGGACAACAACAGTTTTTACTCCACTGACAGGCACTAGGGAATGGACAACAACAGTTTTGTTTCCACTGACAGGTACTAGGGAATGGACAACAACAGTTTTGTTTCCACTGACAGGTACTATGGAATGGACAACAGTTTTGTTTCCACTGACAGGCACTAGGGAATGGACAACAACAGTTTTGTTTCCACTGACAGGTACTATGGAATGGACAACAGTTTTGTTTCCACTGACAGGCACTAGGGAATGGACAACAGTTTTGTTTCCACTGACAGGCACTAGGGAATGGACAACAACAGCTTTTATTCCACTGACAGGTACTAGAGAATGGACAACAACAGTTTTTATTCCACTGACAGGTACTAGGGAATGGACAACAACAGTTTTTATTCCACTGACAGGTACTAGGGAATGGACAACAACAGTTTTTATTCCACTGACAGGCACTAGAGAATGGACAACAACAGTTTTTATTCCACTGACAGTACTAGGGAATGGACAACAACAGTTTTTATTCCACTGACAGGCACTAGAGAATGGACAACAACAGTTTTGTTTCCACTGACAGGTACTAGGGAATGGACAACAACAGTTTTTATTCCACTGACAGGTACTAGGGAATGGACAACAACAGTTTTTATTCCACTGACAGGCACTAGAGAATGGACAACAACAGTTTTTATTCCACTGACAGGTACTAGGGAATGGACAACAACAGTTTTTATTCCACTGACAGGCACTAGAGAATGGACAACAACAGTTTTTATTCCACTGACAGGCACTAGGGAATGGACAACAACAGTTTTTATTCCACTGACAGGTACTAGGGAATGGACAACAACAGTTTTTTATTCCACTGACAGGCACTAGGGAATGGACAACAGTTTTGTTTCCACTGACAGGTACTAGGGAATGGACAACAACAGTTTTTATTCCACTGACAGGCACTAGGGAATGGACAACAGTTTTGTTTCCACTGACAGGTACTAGGGAATGGACAACAACAGTTTTTATTCCACTGAGAGGCACTAGGGAATGGACAACAACAGTTTTTATTCCACTGACAGGTACTAGAGAATGGGCAACAACAGTTTTTATTCCACTGACAGGCACTAGGGAATGGACAACAATAGTTTTTATTCCACTGACAGGTACTAGGGAATGGACAACAATAGTTTTTATTCCACTGACAGGTACTAGGGAATGGACAACAACAGTTTTTATTCCACTGACAGGCACTAGGGAATGGACAACAACAGTTTTTACTCCACTGACAGGCACTAGGGAATGGACAACAACAGTTTTGTTTCCACTGACAGGTACTAGGGAATGGACAACAACAGTTTTGTTTCCACTGACAGGTACTATGGAATGGACAACAGTTTTGTTTCCACTGACAGGCACTAGGGAATGGACAACAACAGTTTTGTTTCCACTGACAGGTACTATGGAATGGACAACAGTTTTGTTTCCACTGACAGGCACTAGGGAATGGACAACAGTTTTGTTTCCACTGACAGGTACTAGGGAATGGACAACAACAGTTTTTATTCCACTGACAGGCACTAGGGAATGGACAACAATAGTTTTTATTCCACTGACAGGTACTAGGGAATGGACAACAATAGTTTTTATTCCACTGACAGGTACTAGGGAATGGACAACAACAGTTTTTATTCCACTGACAGGTACTAGAGAATGGACAACAACAGTTTTTATTCCACTGACAGGCACTAGGGAATGGACAACAATAGTTTTTATTCCACTGACAGGTACTAGGGAATGGACAACAACAGTTTTTATTCCACTGACAGGCACTAGGGAATGGACAACAACAGTTTTTACTCCACTGACAGGCACTAGGGAATGGACAACAACAGTTTTGTTTCCACTGACAGGTACTAGGGAATGGACAACAACAGTTTTGTTTCCACTGACAGGTACTATGGAATGGACAACAGTTTTGTTTCCACTGACAGGCACTAGGGAATGGACAACAACAGTTTTGTTTCCACTGACAGGTACTATGGAATGGACAACAGTTTTGTTTCCACTGACAGGCACTAGGGAATGGACAACAGTTTTGTTTCCACTGACAGGCACTAGGGAATGGACAACAACAGTTTTTATTCCACTGACAGGTACTAGAGAATGGACAACAACAGTTTTTATTCCACTGACAGGTACTAGGGAATGGACAACAACAGTTTTTATTCCACTGACAGGTACTAGGGAATGGACAACAACAGTTTTTATTCCACTGACAGGCACTAGAGAATGGACAACAGTTTTTATTCCACTGACAGGTACTAGGGAATGGACAACAACAGTTTTTATTCCACTGACAGGCACTAGGGAATGGACAACAACAGTTTTGTTTCCACTGACAGGTACTAGGGAATGGACAACAACAGTTTTTATTCCACTGACAGGTACTAGGGAATGGACAACAACAGTTTTTATTCCACTGACAGGCACTAGAGAATGGACAACAACAGTTTTTATTCCACTGACAGGTACTAGGGAATGGACAACAACAGTTTTTATTCCACTGACAGGCACTAGAGAATGGACAACAACAGTTTTTATTCCACTGACAGGCACTAGGGAATGGACAACAACAGTTTTTATTCCACTGACAGGCACTAGGGAATGGACAACAACAGTTTTTATTCCACTGACAGGCACTAGGGAATGGACAACAGTTTTGTTTCCACTGACAGGTACTAGGGAATGGACAACAACAGTTTTTATTCCACTGACAGGCACTAGGGAATGGACAACAGTTTTGTTTCCACTGACAGGCACTAGGGAATGGACAACAACAGCTTTTATTCCACTGACAGGTACTAGGGAATGGACAACAACAGTTTTTATTCCACTGACAGGTACTAGGGACAATTTACATGCGTAGACAGCCTCTCGACCAGAGTAAGAAGTTTATGTAATGTGCAGTCATTCATTCCCCCCCCCCCTCACACAATGAAATAGCCAGGTAGTTGTCTGAATGAACTCACCTGACATGCCAGATGTTCTCGGCACTCCTGTGTGATTGTGAAGACAGGTCTGCCTCCTTGAGGAGCTCCATGGCGGCTTCAATATCCACGTGGCTGTCCAGACTGACCACAACCTGAGCAACAGACATTTCATTCTGGGTTACTGGGCTGGCTCTACCTATTCTTACCAGATTCATCTATTAGCCACACGCTATCATCCATTAATTATACTCGGTCGTAATAGATATCTATTATTTATACCTCATCATCTATTATTTATACGCTTTCATCTATTTAGTTACTCAACAGATCATCTTCACATCGAACCATTCAGTCCATAAGTGCTTAGGATACCCTCCTCTGTAATTCCCGCAGTGTGTAGCAGCTCACGACACCAGTTCTGTGTCGGTTTATTAATCTTCTTTGGCTTCCTGTGTAGTGGTCTTGGTTGGCCACCCCTCTGTTGAGTCACTAAGGAAACATGCCTGAATGAAGGTCTGTTGTCTCGAGCCATGTTATTGCTTTACTTACTGCCATGACTTCTATAGCCAGACATGTTCATTCAGTAGCATGTCCTTTGCACAACCTCGCTCCCATAACAACCATCCGGAAAACTTCTCGATCACAAGCAAGATGTCCCGCGTCCGATACACCCATCTAGAGATCATCCACCACATCCTGCACCCATCTTCTCTTTGGCCTTCCTCTTCCTCTCTTCCCAGGCATATACCCCTCCATTAATGTTCTCTCCAAACTTTCATGATGTTTCAAGTGACCAAAACATTTCAATTTTCTTTATTTTATCATCATTAATAACCAACCTTCTTCAGTATTCAGCTCTTGAAGTATGGATGCATTTGTTCTTTTCTTTATCGAAGATATTCTTAGAACCTGTCTATAACTATATTCAAAGGCATTTATGCGCTGTTCAGCTTGTTTAGTAAGTGTCCAGGTTTCACAGGCGTATGTTGCAATGGGAAAGATGCATGCTCTTAGAAATCTAATTTTTGTAGTTCTATCTGTTTCCACTCCATAATTTATTCAGTTGTTTTAGTCTTTGAAGAGCAATAGATAGTCGTAATTTCTTTCATTGTGTCACCATTGTTGGTAATCAATGACCCAAGATATTCAAAATGTTCCACCACCTCCAATTTTTCCTCATTAACATATATTTCTGTCTCCATAGTAGTTTTATCTGTATGCATTATCTTTGTGTTTGCTATGTTAAGATATAAGTTGTGATTTTCAGACATGTGGCCTAGGTAAAAGCACCAGAATCTTCCTTCACAATTCTCCCTCCAGCCTGAGCTGTAAAGGCCCATGAACTTCTCACTCGTCGAACAACCGACCCATCTGTGTAAATGACAGTATTGCCCTCCAAAGAATTCTTAAAGATCAAAGCCTGTACTTCCGCCTTCACAGCAGCCGGGTTTTCTTGTCTACATTTTCTGTCAAGTTGGATGCAAACTGAAAAGGATGTACATAAATCTGTTGGCACTTGTACCCACTCCTCACCAGGTTCTAAGTCATCCAGTGCAGACACCTGTTGAAGAATGTCGTCGACTTGACCCATCCACGACTCTCCTCTTTTTAACCTGCTGCCCTTTACCTTCTTAATTTCACTATGCAGTGGATGTTGTGTGTTTGCGTTAACTCTGAGGTAGGCACGTGTTTGGGCAAATTTGTATTCTGTCCCCAATGGTTGGAAAATCAAGGTAGCGCATGGCCATGCATACTGTATGTCTTGTACATCCGAGTATAATATGCATAGCTTCGTTCTGTATCCTTTCCATCCTTTCCATCTGCTTATGGCTGAGTCAGGATCGCCATTGCATACTCAAAAACAAAGGATAAAACCCTCATATAGAAGACATAGATGCCACTACTCACAATTTTCCACCGTTACCTGCTTGGCCTTTATCACCTGGTCTTTGTGCTCAATATAAGCAATGCTTCAATCAAATCGTATCCCCAGGTATCTCATTCCCTGTGTTGTTTCCACAATCTCTGGGCACAGATTTACAGTTGGTGTAGGAGTATTGACGATATGGTTATTCAAAGAGAACCATGTCACTGCTGCCTTTGTTGGGTTTACCACTGCCCCAGATTCCACACACCAAGTGCTTATGCGATTTAGTTCTGTTTGTAGTTCCACAGAAACCTGATCTCTATCCTTACCCTGACGATACACTAACACATCGTCGGCATATGACAGTGTCCTCCCTGGTCCTATGATTTGCTCACTGGTGATTCTCACAGTGTAGGCGTTGAACAGCCCAGAGATAATGGTGATCTCTGTGGCAGGCCAGGATATATTGTTGTTGGTTCAGAAGTTCAACTGCCACATCTAAAAACTACTTTTTGTTGGAAGAGGGCTGCAGCGATCCAAGGAATGAATTTATCTTGAGTTCAAATAGCTGAAATCCAACGGTGTTCTGTTGTAAGCATCCTCAAAATCAATTGTTGCAGCGCGTTTCAATGCCTGAGTGGAAGCCGTCATGCACATCATGGGCAAAAATTGCTGCTTTGGTCCAGGTTTCTTTTTGGATGGTACCCACGCAGGGTAGGTGGGAAAAGACATTGCCTCTCTAGCTGGCTTGATATTTTTCTGGCAATTAACTTCTCCAGTAGCTTGCCTATTGTATTTTGCATGGTGATACCAGATATCCCTGCATTTTTGTGTGGTCTTTGCCAGACTTTAGCAAGGGAATCAGATAGGTGTGTAACCACCCCTCCTTGATGCTAGCACTCACTATACTATTGCTGTAAATATCTGCTAGTTCCTCTAGCGTTGTCGGCACACACACTGATGTCTTCATACCTTATACCATCTAGCTCTGGTGCTGTTTTTTGTTCATTATAGCACAGCCTATTCAGTTCATTTAAAGCACAAACTATCGTCTGTCAAGACGGCAAGGTGCCAATGAATAGCACAGCCTTGATCTCTTTCACTGTCACAATGTGTACTTCTGGAATTTACCGGGACTTAACACCTATCTGAGGTACCCATATTGGCAAAATTGTGTTCTCTCATGTCTGTCTGGTTGCTATGCTCTATTTAGCATTCTAAAAGGGCCTTGCCCTTACTCTTCAGTCCTCTACCAGATGAAGTCAGCACCCTGGAAGTCAGGAATACTCTTATTCTTGACTACACAATTCATACTTTTATGTAGTCGCAAGAACAATTTCAGTGACTTGTCTCTGCTTATTCTTTGACACAAATCTGCCCATTTTTCACTTTTTACCACCAGTTTTTTACCATCTCCCAGTTTTTTTTAAACAGCTAACTTTTGTGTCCATGTCTCTTTCCGAGTGCAAGATAAGATTAGGATGGGCATCTGTTTCTTTTGGCGCTTTTGCCATTTTTTTTATAGCACCACGCTTATCCACCCAGGCCTTTTCCACCTCAAAATTCCACCAAGGTGGCTGCTCCTAGGTTTTTTCCTGCAATGATTTATGTGCTTGCTGCATCTCATTTTAACCACATTTTGCCCTGTACTGTCATACTTGAAAGTCTTGACCTTTGACTTGTGTTGCCTGGTTCTGCCTTTCTCCACCAATATGCTGCAAGGGTGGTGGTCGCTCCCATCGTACCCTAGGACCCCCCATCTACACACTGTAGTGAGTGAAGAAGAAACCAGTGCTAGGTCAATAACACTGTCATCAGTGGTCGACTTGCTGTCCTGATGACACAGCCACTGTTGATATAAACAAGGTCGATGGTTTCCAGTGCAGCCTCAAGCTCCTCCCACTGTGTGTTGGAAGAAATGTTTTCCATGTCACTCAAGCACTGCCACCTCTGGGAGTCCACACTTGCGTTACAGGCATAAACATTCACCAACATGAATGGTAGACCAGAGTGAACTCTAACAACCTGTATTTGTATCTCGTCACTGTCTCACCTGGACATGTCCACCTCTGAAGCCACTATACTGTATCGAATAGAAAACGTCATTCCCAGGTGTAACCTGTTGTAAATCCATTTGAAGCCAGCTACATGAAGTGAATTAACACCCAGTCTCGTCTCTTGAAGGGTTACAATATCGTTCATGCACACCAGGCTTTCCAGAATGGGGCCTTGTTTTCTGCTGGCACAATATAGAATACGGGTGTTATTGAGATGCAAATGGACATATTTGAGCCTGGATCGTCTGGCTCCAGCACGTTTGCCTTGTCGTTTATGCCGACCTCAAGGTTTCTTTGCCTTCTGCATGAGGCACAAATGCTGGTCTGCCATGATGGAAAAAAACCAAAAATCAATACAGTAACCCACACACTGCAAAACACACTTAAGGATGGATTCACTCAGATACACGAACTCTGCAGCACCAGCGAATATCTTGAGAAAAAAGGAAACTCCTAGATTACATACTGGCATAAAACATACACAAGAGATGAAACTATCCATCTCCTACTTGCAGAAAATCTTGAGAGAAAAGGAAACTCCTAGATTACATACTGACGCAAAAACATACGCAAGAGATGAAACTATCCATCTCCTACTTGCAGAAAATCTTGAGAGAAAACTCCTAGATTACATACTGACGCAAAAACATACGCAAGAGTGGAAACTATCCATCTCCTACTTGCAGAAAATCTTGAGAGAAAAGGAAACTCCTAGATTACATACTGACGCAAAAACATACGCAAGAGATGAAACTATCCATCTCCTACTTGCAGAAAATCTTGAGAGAAAACTCCTAGATTACATACTGACGCAAAAACATACGCAAGAGTGGAAACTATCCATCTCCTACTTGCAGAAAATCTTGAGAGAAAACTCCTAGATTACATACTGACGCAAAAACATACGCAAGAGTGGAAACTATCCATCTGCTACTGGTATATATGGTGCTAGCCACACGTTTTGAGACATTCAGAACCAGGTGGGTGACATGGTCCACATCCCGCTGGCCACTTTCATTTGTAGATGATGTGATCCATATCACGCTGGCCACTTTCATTTGTAGATGATGTGATCCATATCACGCTGGCCACTTTCATTTGTAGATGATGTGATCCATATCACGCTGGCCACTTTCATTTGTAGATGATGTGATCCATAACACGCTGGCCACTTTCATTTGTAGATGATGTAATCCACATCACGCTGGCCATCTTTTATAATAGAAAATGTCATAGTTGCCATTTTAGGTGGCATGGACTTGATGCCCAAGACGCTTGAACATAGATGTGGCTAAGATATGATGAGATGTTTGAACATAGATGTGGCTAAGATATGATGAGATGTTTGAACAGAGATGTGGCTAAGATATGACATGCTTGAACAGAGATGTGGCTAAGATATGATGACATGCTTGAACAGAGATGTGGCTAAGATATGACATGCTTGAACGGAGATGTGGCTAAGATATGATGACATGCTTGAACAGAGACATGGCTAAGATATGACATGCTTGAACACGGACGTGGCTAAGATATGACATGCTTGAACAGAGACATGGCTAAGATATGACATGCTTGAACAGAGACGTGGCTAAGATATGACATGCTTGAACAGAGATGTGGCTAAGATATGACATGCTTGAACAGAGATGTGGCTAAGATATGATGACATGCTTGAACAGAGATGTGGCTAAGATATGATGACATGCTTGAACAGAGATGTGGCTAAGATATGATGACATGCTTGAACAGAGATGTGGCTAAGATATGATGACATGCTTAAACAGAGATGTGGCTAAGATATGACAAGCTTGAACATAGATGTGGCTAAGATATGATGACATGCTTGAACAGAGACATGGCTAAGATATGACATGCTTGAACAGAGATGTGGCTAAGATATGACATGCTTGAACATAGATGTGGCTAAGATATGATGACATGCTTGAACAGAGACATGGCTAAGATATGATGACATGCTTGAACAGAGACATGGCTAAGATATGATGACATGCTTGAACAGAGACATGGCTAAGATATGACATGCTTGAACAGAGATGTGGCTAAGATATGACATGCTTGAACAGAGATGTGGCTAAGATATGACATGCTTGAACAGAGATGTGGCTAAGATATGATGACATGCTTGAACAGAGATGTGGCTAAGATATGATGACATGCTTGAACAGAGATGTGGCTAAGATATGATGACAGGCTTGAACATAGATGTGGCTAAGATATGATGACATACTTGAACAGAGACATGGCTAAGATATGACATGCTTGAACAGAGATGTGGCTAAGATATGATGACATGCTTGAACAGAGACATGGCTAAGATATGACATGCTTGAACAGAGACATGGCTAAGATATGACATGCTTGAACAGAGATGTGGCTAAGATATGATGACATGCTTGAACAGAGACATGGCTAAGATATGATGACATGCTTGAACAGAGACATGGCTAAGATATGACATGCTTGAACAGAGATGTGGCTAAGATATGACATGCTTGAACAGAGACATGGCTAAGATATGACATGCTTGAACAGAGATGTGGCTAAGATATGATGACATGCTTGAATATAGATGTGGCTAAGATATGATGACATGCTTGAACAGAGATGTGGCTAAGATATGATGACATGCTTGAACAGAGACGTGGCTAAGATATGATGACATGCTTGAACAGAGACATGGCTAAGATATGACATGCTTGAACAGAGATGTGGCTAAGATATGACATGCTTGAACAGAGATGTGGCTAAGATATGACATGCTTGAACAGAGATGTGGCTAAGATATGATGACATGCTTGAACAGAGATGTGGCTAAGATATGATGACATGCTTGAATATAGATGTGGCTAAGATATGATGACTTGCTTGAATATAGATGTGGCTAAGATATGATGACTTGCTTGAATAGAGACATGGCTAAGATATGACATGCTTGAACGTAGATGTGGCTAAGATATGATGACTTGCTTGAACAGAGATGTGGCTAAGATATGACATGCTTGAACAGAGATGTGGCTAAGATATGATGACATGCTTGAACAGAGATGTGGCTAAGATATGACATGCTTGAACAGAGATGTGGCTAAGATATGACATGCTTGAACAGAGACATGGCTAAGATATGACATGCTTGAACAGAGATGTGGCTAAGATATGACATGCTTGAATATAGATGTGGCTAAGATATGATGACATGCTTGAACAGAGATGTGGCTAATATATGACATGCTTGAATATAGATGTGGCTAAGATATGATGACATGCTTGAATATAGATGTGGCTAATATATGATGACATGCTTGAACAGAGATGTGGCTAAGACATGACATGCTTAAATATAGATGTGGCTAACATATGATGACATGCTTGAATATAGATGTGGCTAAGATATGATGACTTGCTTGAATATAGATGTGGCTAAGATATGATGACTTGCTTGAATATAGATGTGGCTAAGATATGATGACATGCTTGAACAGAGATGTGGCTAAGATATGACATGCTTGAACGGAGATGTGGCTAAGATATGATGACATGCTTGAATAGAGACATGGCTAAGATATGACATGCTTGAACGGAGATGTGGCTAAGATATGACAAGCTTGAACATAGATGTGGCTAAGATATGATGACATGCTTGAACAGAGATGTGGCTAAGATATGACATGCTTGAACAGAGATGTGGCTAAGATATGATGACATGCTTCAATAGAGACGTGGCTAAGATATGACATGCTTGAACAGAGATGTGGCTAACATACGACAATGGTACATAATAATAAACTACTGTACAATGTTACAGAGTACTCTAAGAGTATTATAGATATCTGACAAACCACAAGGCGGGGTGAGCTGCATGTAGTGCCTCTTCTATGTTCCAGAAGTTGACTCCGCCCATCACTACGTTTCTGCCCAGTCTGAGGACAAAAGATACTGATATTAAACCTAAATATCTGGCCAGCTTCAGGTTTCAAGCATACTGTGTGATCTACATCTGGTGTCAACTGTAATGTGTGATCTACATAAGATGTCAACTGTAATGTGTGATCTACATCTCGTGTCAGATGTAATGTGTGATCTACATAAGGTGTCAACTCTAATGTGTGATCTACGTAAGGTGTCAACTGTAATGTGTGATCTACATCTGGTGTCAACTGTAATGTGTGATCTACATAAGGTGTCAACTGTAATGTGTGATCTACATCTGGTGTCAACTGTAATGTGTGATCTACATCAGGTGTCAGATGTAATGTGTGATCTACATAAGGTGTCAACTGTAATGTGTGATCTACATCTGGTGTCAACTGTAATGTGTGATCTACATCTGGTGTCAGATGTAATGTGTGATCTAAATCTGGTGTCAGATGTAATGTGTGATCTACGTAAGGTGTCAACTCTAATGTGTGATCTACGTAAGGTGTCAACTGTAATGTGTGATCTACATAAGGTGTCAACTGTAATGTGTGATCTACATCTGGTGTCAACTGTAATGTGTGATCTACATCAGGTGTCAACTGTAATGTGTGATCTATATCTGGTGTCAACTGTAATGTGTGATCTACATCTAGTGTCAACTGTAATGTGTGATCTACATCTGGTGTCAACTGTAATGTGTGATCTACATCTGGTGTCAACTGTAATGTGTGATCTACATCTGGTGTCAACTGTAATGCGTGATCTACATCTGGTGTCAACTGTAATGTGTGATCTACATCTGGTGTCAACTGTAATGCTGTGATCTACATAAGGTGTCAACTGTAATGTGTGATCTACATAAGGTGTCAACTGTAATGTGTGATCTACATCTGGTGTCAACTGTAATGTGTGATCTACATAAGGTGTCAACTGTAATGTGTGATCTACATCTGGTGTCAACTGTAATGTGTGATCTACATCTGGTGTCAACTGTAATGTGTGATCTACATATGGTGTCAACTGTAATGTGTGATCTACATCTGGTGTCAACTGTAATGTGTGATCTACATCTGACTGTCAACTGTAATGTGTGATCTACATAAGGTGTCAACTGTAATGTGTGATCTGCATAAGGTGTCAACTGTAATGTGTGATCTACATAAGGTGTCAACTGTAATGTGTGATCTACATCTGGTGTCAGCTGTAATGTGTGATCTACATAAGGTGTCAACTGCAATGTGTGATCTACATAAGATGTCAACTGTAATGCGTGATCTACATCTGGTGTCAACTGTAATGTGTGATCTACATCTGGTGTCAACTGTAATGTGTGATCTACATAAGATGTCAACTGTAATGTGTGATGTACATAAGGTGTCAACTGTAGTGTGTGATCTACATAAGGTGTCAACTGTAATGTGTGATCTACATCTGGTGTCAACTGTAATGTGTGATCTACATCTGACGTCAACTGTAACGTGTGATCTACATAAGGTGTCAACTGTAATGTGTGATCTACATAAGGTGTCAACTGTAATGTGTGATCTACATCTGGTGTCAACTGTAATGTGTGATCTACATCAGGTGTCAACTGTAATGTGTGATCTACATCTGGTGTCAACTGTAATGTGTGATCTACATAAGGTGTCAACTGTAATGTGTGATCTACATAAGGTGTCAACTGTAATGTGTGATCTACATCTGGTGTCAACTGTAATGTGTGATCTACATCTGGTGTCAACTGTAATGTGTGATCTACATCTGGTGTCAACTGTAATGTGTGATCTACATAAGGTGTCAACTGTAATGTGTGATCTACATAAGGTGTCAACTGTAATGTGTGATCTACATCTGGTGTCAACTGTAATGTGTGATCTACATCAGGTGTCAGCTGTAATGTGTGATCTTCATAAGGATCATCAGGTGTCAACAAACATTGTATGAAATACTAGTGATTTACTAATGAGACTGGTTTATCATAAACTACTGACAGTCCCATTCAGGGGTGATGTACTCAGAGTGATTTATCATCAAGTACTGACACAGTCCCACTCAGAGGTTCTGTACACATTAAAGTGGTTTATCATCAAGTACTGACACAGTCCCACTCAGAGGTTATGTACACATTAGAGTGGTTTATCATCAAGTACTGATACAGTCCCACTCAGGGGTTATGTATACGTTAGAGTGGTTTATCAGCAAGTACTGACATAGTCCCATTCAGGGGTGATGTACTCTTTAGAGTGGTTTATCATTAAGTACTGACACAGTCCCACTCAGGGGTTATGTACACATTAGAATGGTTTATCTGCAAGTAATGAATCAGCCCCACCCAGGAATGATTTCAGTAATAAATGAAATTGACTGCTACATACTTCCCGTCTGAGACTGTCTTTGGTCTTCTTCTCCTTGGTCAGCTGTTTGACATTAACTCTGCCTGAAAGAAAAGAAGAGTATTCTGTCAGTGGTATGGATCAGTCGGATCAGATAAATGATACTCCTTTATCCAGGTAGAACTAGAGATAACAAGAGAAAAGATCCCATGCAGATAGTTATCTGCAAATACAGCTAGCCTAGCACTGACAGAAGCAACAGTCATTGGCTGTGTTCCCATGTTCAGATGTCAACAAGCCGACTCATTGCAGAAAGGCCAACCAGTAGTTTGTCAGCCCTTCAACAGAATGGTCATCAAGTTTGAAACTGTATAGCTAGCATGAATGAGGCCTACTGTTACCAATCAGAAATGATTCAGCCAAGTCTAGCTATATTCTGCCAGGGGTAGACAAATGACCTTTACTGGAAGCCCTGTCAAAGACATCATGATGAAAACATTTCAGCTATTCATGTGTCTCTAGAGTTCTCCAGTACCCATCACTTGTGGCATCTTACAGTGGCACAACAGGCAGAAATGTCTCCTTGGCCTTCCCTTTTCTGATAAAACATATAGTTTCAGCCCCTCATCATCAGATCTAGCTGCATGTCCATCAAGTGAGATACTGACATACAAACTATCTGGTGTTTAACATATTAAATCTCCACGAAGACATAAGGCAATGTATGAAATAAATTCTCTACATTTTCTTTTTCATTCACATACTGCAATGCAACTAGACCTTCAAAGTCAATATAGGGTCTATCGTTTTGGAGATACAGTACAATGCAATGAAATGTACATTCGTATGTTGCAGTATACTAGCATCCATTGTTTCCCAACACTTTGCTAATGGAACACATTCTGGATTCTACTTGGTACTTTCAGCCTCCTTACATTTGTACAACATATAGGATTTGTTGTGCTTTTTAAATGTCCAATTTAAATGGTCCCGAACATCCAAACACAACTTTTTAAATATCCAATTTAAATTGTCCCAAACATCCAAACACAACTTTTTAAAATGTCCAATGTAAATGGTCCCGAACATCCAAAAACAACTTTCGAATTATGATCCGCAGTGTTTGTGGGAAGCGTATTGCTCAGTTCGCAATTCCTATAAAATGGATTGACGACACGGAAGACACTGTAAACACACGGATTGACACTATTCAGTGCTACTCGTTGGGTGTCGGAGCGTCAACTATTCCTTTCCAGGACGCATGACGGCAAAAGTGGAAGATGATTATCTTCAATGCAAGGTTTTTCAGTCGTCTCAAACATAATAATTGGTTTTATGCTGATCATTACCATCTTGAAAATTACAAGCTATAAACGACGCTTGGATCAGCTTGCTTCTCGCCTTCATTCTCATCTTTATCGATTTGTGGTACAATTTTGGGAAATATAGCCTACTTAAGAAGAAGTATGTAAGAGTTCAATTTTATTTACTTGCACCGGTAAATTTACACGGGTCTGTTCCTTTTATTGTCTACAATTTATGTAAGCGCACAACCAGGCTGCCACAAACAACCATACTTATGCTAGACACCAGTAGGTACTACACACAATCTGTTACAACATAATTTCTTCAGTTATCAGATGTCATGCCATACTTATGCTGATTGGACCTCAAGGGGAGGCAGGGGCAGACCATGGCCATTCCCCACCATCCATATGTGCAGAGCCAACTGGGCTCACCCAAGGAATCGTCACTCCCTGCCCTGATGTAGAGACTTGAATGTGAGAAATATGACCACCTAGAACTGATGTAGAGACTTGAATGTGAGAAATATGACCACCTAGAACTGATGTAGAGACTTGAATGTGAGAAATATGACCACCTAGAACTGATGTAGAGTCTTGAATGTGAGAAATATGATCACCTAGAACTGATGTAGAGACTTGAATGTGAGAAATATGACCACCTAGAACTGATGTAGAGATGTGAATGTGAGAAATATGATCACCTAGAACTGATGTAGAGACTTGAATGTGAGAAATATGACCACCTAGAACTGATGTAGAGACTTGAATGTGAGAAATATGACCACCTAGAACTGATGTAGAGTCTTGAATGTGAGAAATATGATCACCTAGAACTGATGTAGAGACTTGAATGTGAGAAATATGACCATCTAGAACTGATGTAGAGACTTGAATGTGAGAAATATCATCTAGGTCTGAAGTTGATGGAACAAACACCACTGCCTTGATACTTTTTAGGATTTACGATCGTGCCATGACCCGAACTGAAAACAGAAGGATATACTGCGCCACCTAGGCCTGATCCATTGTCTCTCCAAACTGGCTGCTATAAAGATCATTCATGCTTACAAGGTCATTTATTCATTCAAATATCATGTGACAATAACAGACGCCATTTTAGGTTGTGTAGAAAAGGTTAGTCTAATATTTTGTGCACAGCTGATTGGCTGAAATTATCGTAACATTGTAAATAAATTGAATTATCTGGCAAAAAGTAAGTAATTTTATTTTCTAGAGCTTGTTTACTTAATCTTACCATACTTTTAGATGGATATTCAAATTCTGCACCCAGTTTTAAATATATTTGGAGAGTTTCATTGCGGATATCGCTTGATATGTCGTTAAAATATTTCTACGGGGTCTTTGTAAATGGAACTTCAAGATGGCGGCTGCCAGCCATGGAAACTTTTAATGCTCAAACATGCAATTTGAACTACTAAAGTTAAAGAGAATACAAGTTTAAAGATTATTAACAATTTATTTGTATATTTGTACTATTTTTTTATCATTTAACATGACGGAACATATTAATGAAGTCAGTTTTCATATCCGTCTGTGACTCGTTTAAGACAATCTCGCATGGACCGGAAGCTGAGATAAATGGACACACTTATTTTTTTTTAACTCTTCAGCAATTAATTGGGTGAAAGCGACTTTTTAATAAACAAATATTAGGAACTAAAGAAGTAAACAGGCACAGTGCCGAATGTGGCTTAGATATTAACAACCAAAAAACAAAAACAACTATGATAATTAGCAGTGAATATGAAAGGTCATCAATGAACATCACAGTAAATGGGCAGATACTAGAACAAGTAACGTAGACAACGATACAAGTGGGAGGATAACATCAAGAGATGGACTAGCATCAGCCTGACAGAATGTACAGTCAGGGCGAGAGACAGACAGTGTTGGAGATCCATTGCAGCCAACCTTCATTGCGGAGACGGCACCTGATTGATTGATTGAATGTCTTTCAACACATCTTTCTCATATCTCTGTCTCTCACACTATCTTCGTTATCTATCTCTCGCCTTTCTCTCTTTTCAACCTGCTTCACATATACCAGGTTTTCCTGCACTTTATATGCATAGCATTTCCTTGTTTGTTAATTCATGAGGCCAATCAGTCAAATGCCTGGTGTTTAAATTGCCTATTCGTGTCTCTCTGAGGGAACGCATATTCTTGTCTAAATAGTAGGAAATAGTAGGTCAGTAGTGTAAACAAAGATGGATGCCTGTAAACAGTAAGTGTACAGAAACGCAAGTTAACAATTCTTGAACTCGCCTGGGGACACAATTATTTGTATTGGGGATACAAATCTGGAAAATTATTCTTTATATTTAAACAGCCATTCTTCAACTATGTATAAAGTATCCCTTTACTCATACTTCAACTATGTATAAAATATCCGTTTATTCATACTTCACTATGTATAAAGTATCCGTTTATTCATACTTCAGCTATGTATAAACTCTCCCTTTACCAATACTCATATGTGAATATCTCTGCTTAGAATTGACAGACAGGCATCATTGAGGTAACGTTAGATTTTGTTTTTTTTAAGGCAATCTATCTGTGGTGGTCTTCTTCTTCTTCTTCTGCGTTCATCCGTTGTTGTTTTTTTTGGACGTGATTGCATTGTGCCTGTTTACAGCAGAGCTGCGTTCTTGCGCCGTTAGGCCGACACATCCGACTTCTGCGAGGTGGTGGTCTCATTAGTAAATACTGAATTTTAAAATCATGATGGAACCTCCTACACTGACTTGTTTTGATAGGCAAGCACACTTGACATTCACTAGCAACTGCGGCTCCAAGATTATTTATTTTAAAATGCGAGTCCAATCAGCTTTCAAATTGAAGATGTACTATTACTACTAAACTTTATGTAGAGTGTCCCATCATGATTTTAAATTTGAGTATTTACTAATGAGACTACCATAGTAGATAGGCCTTGAAAATCAAAATCTAATGGTAACTCAATGATGCGTGTAGGTCAACTCTAAGTGAAGATATTCACATTTTTGTGAAGGTGGGGCGAGTTATGATTTTTCATGTTCCTCATACTGTTTTCGACCTTTTCAGTGTGTCCATTACCTCCACCAGCGATCTGTGCATGTCTGTGCGTGCGAGATGGTCTCAAACAGTCATATCTTTTTCTTCTTCTGCTGCGTTCATCCGGAGTTTTTTTCGGACGTGATTGCGTTGTGCCTGTTTACAGTAGAGCTGCGTTCTTGCGCCGTTAGGCCGACACATCAGACTTCTGCGGGCATTTGTTGACCGGGTTAACCTTCCCGGAAACAGTCATATGAAAACTGACTTCAAAAATATGTTCCGTGATGTTAAATGATTACAAAATAGTACAAGTATACAAATAAATTATTATTAGAATAACGAAGACACAAAACAATAGATTGCACGATTTATTGCCTGACATATTTCGCTGCATCTCGTCAGGTACATACTGCAGAAATCACACAACTTACGTGAATTAACTAGATAAATCCTTCAAGTTGAAATATACACATATTCGCACAGTAATCTCAATTATCTACCACGGTAATTTTAAGCTGACTAACATGTCTTTCTGTTTGCACAATTCTGGCTTGCGTTGATAGATCATAATTGCTTCTGCAAATTTTAACAAGCGAGTATTTTATGTGTTAAACAACACGCGAAAGCGTGTGTTTCTGTCCACCACATGACCACTGTCGACGATGTGCCTACCAATTGAAGACGCCGGGAGCTTCCGGTGTGTCGGCCCCATGAGGCTAGCATCTCCTGTGTGTTGTATCTTGTTGACCCATTGAGGTATGTGTTCTAACACCCGTTTGTTAAGCTGTCTCTCTGTTCTACCAATGTAAACGGCCTGGCATCTACATGTGAATTGGTAAATACAATTGTTTGTGGCATACAGAGGAACAGGCTCTTTGACTGCTGGTGTAGGAATCGGTACGGTTTTAAATCTAATGACTGGAGTTGCCGCACAGAATGTTCGGCCTACAGCTGTAGTAAGCCGGTCTTGTAGACGTTGCATTACGTCATCCCCTCGAAAGGTTAGCTGGATGAATACCTTGAGTTTAGGGACTGTAGTTACGTCTGCTTTGGGTTTGGGCTGTTGGCAGTGGCGCTTTATGAATCCTGTGGAGTACCCATTCAGGTTTAAGACATTCTTCAGAGTTTCAAATTCCTCTGTCAGTGTGTCCTGGGTGCATATCTTTCTAGCACGGTCAAACAAGGTCCGTACTAAGCCCCGTTTGTACTGGACAGGTGTGAAGCTCTGAAAATTAGGTATTGGCCAGTCCATGTTCCTTTGCGATACACCGATCTTTGAATTGTGCCGTCTGCTCTACGTCTCATTAGAATATCTAGGAACGGCAACGCTTCGTTGTGTTCGTGTTCCATAGATAGAGAGATGTTTTTATGTGTCTTGTTCATTGTGGCCTGAAACGATGTTGCTTGTAGCTCGTCTGTGGTGATAATTAGTATATCGTCCACATAACGACGGTAAAAGGCCAAGTTGTTGATGTCTGAGGATCTCTTTTCTTCTAAATGTGCCATGAAGATGTCCGCTAGAATAGGACCAAGAGGACTCCCCATGGCCACTCCGTCAATTTGGCGGTATGACTTAGTTAGAAAATTGAATTGTATGTTGGCGGTACAAAGTAGTAGTAGCCTCTCCAGAATAGGTGTTGGTATGCCTAATGGATGCCTAATGCCTAATTGTAGAATGGGCAAAAGAACAAGAAATGGTTGTAGGAAACACCTGGTTTAAACAACATCCTAGAAGATTATGGACAAGGAGGAGTCCAGACAGCAGGATTAAAAACCAGATAGATTACATCCTGATAAGCAAAAGGTTTCGAAATGCATTAACAGTTGTAAAAACAGTTCCAAATGCAGACTGTTACAGTGATCACAGATTAATTACTGGCACATTGAGGGTAAATTTAAAGAAAGTCAAGTATACAGCAGGAAACTCTAAATATGACTTGTGCAAATTAAAAACTGACAAAGAAATACAAGATAATTTTAACATAGAAGTAAAGAACAAATTTGATTTGTTGTCTGATCTAGATATCCTATTTCAAGATGTACATGATCAATGGGAAATGCTGAAGAATTCAATCAGTTGTGCAGCAGAAAAAACTATTCCAAAAGTAAAGAAAGTGGGCCGTAAGACATGGATGACTGAAGAAATTTTACAACTAATGGAAACAAGAAGACAGAACAAAAATAATCCTGCCAAATATGAAGAAATTCACAGAAAAGTCAGAACCTTATGTAAGGAGGCTAAAGAAACATGGCTTGAGAAAAATTGCAGAGACATTGAAAAACACAACAGTAAAAATGCGAAACTAATGCACAAAAGAATTCAGGAGATTACTAATCAAAGAACACGTACATCAGCAGGCTGCCTAAAGACAAAAGATGGAAGAGTCATAATAGAAAAAGATCAGATTTTACATGTATGGTCAGATTACGTGAAAAACCTTTATGACGATAACAGAGACGAACAATATATTGTTCAAAATAACAATGAAGGGCCAGCAATTTTGAAGATGGAGGTTCAGAATGCTCTTAATCATATGAAATCTGGCAAGACCCCTGGTCCAGACAGCGTCACAACAGAAATGATTAATGCTTTAGAAGAATATGGAATAGATAAAGTTACCAGTCTGCTTAATACAATATATGATACTGGAAATATACCTCATGAGTTATGTAATTCTGTATTTATTGCAATCCCAAAGAAATCAGGAGCCTTGGAATGTGATCAACATCGAACAATTAGTATAATGAGTCACATCACGAAGATTTTGCTAAGAATTATCATGCAAAGAGTTAGGAGGAAAATACAACCTGAAATAGGAGAAGAACAATGTGGGTTTGTAGTAGGCAAGGGTACAGTAAATGCTGTGTATATACTGAGAACCGTAATCGAACGTTCTATAGAAGTAAACAAAGATCTACACCTTTGCTTTATTGACTACACAAAGGCTTTTGATAAAGTGAGACATGTCAACATGATAAGGATGCTTGAAGATCTACAAATTGATGGGAAAGACCTTAGACTTGTAAAAAACATATATTGGAAACAACAAGCTGCCATAAGAGTTGATAATGAAGTAAGCCAATATCAGCCTATTAAGAGAGGTGTGAGACAGGGATGTGTAATGTCTCCAGATCTGTTTTCCCTGTACAGTGAAAATATTTTCAGAAATATTGAAAATATGGAAGGAATCAACATTGGGGGACGATGCATCAATAACATTAGATATGCAGATGATACAGTCTTGATTGCAGACAATGAACAGGACCTGCAAAATTTAGTAGATGCGGTTGTTACACACAGTGAACAACAAGGGTTAGAATTAAATTGTAAAAAGACACAGATTATGGTCGTCACTAGGAAGAACGAAATACCACAGTGTAATATACAAGTAAATGGGAATATTCTTCAACAAGTGAATAGGTACAATTATCTCGGAACAGTAATAACATCTGATGGGAGATGCCTTGAAGAGATTAGAACAAGAATCGCCATGGCAAAAGTAGCCTTTAGCAAGATGAAAAACATACTGACCAATAAAAAGATGTCAATTGAAACGAGAAAAAGAGTGTTGAGATGCTACATAGAACCTGTACTTTTATATGGATGTGAAGCTTGGACAATGAGCAGCCAGGCTGAAAAACATCTGATGGCTGTAGAAATGTGGTTTCTGAGGAAAATGCAAAGAATACCATGGACAGCCAGAAAGACCAATGAAGAAGTCCTTCAAGAAACAAATGAAGATCGTAAACTGATCAGAAACATTAGACGTAGACAGTCACAATTTTTTGGGCATGTTATGAGAAGAAATGATTTGGAGAACTTGGTGACAACTGGTAAGATCGAGGGGAACAGACCAAGGGGAAGACCTAGAAACAAGTATCTGGATGGCTTGGCCTTGTGGCATGGTCGAGACAGAAACACGGAACTGATCCACGACTCTGTTGATCGAATGAGATGGCAGAACATGACCGCCCACGCTTACCAGCATGGCACATGATGGATGGATGGATGCCTAATTTTAGTTTTTTGTCTTCAATGCGTTCCCTTATTATTTGCACTGTCTCCTCTAATGGAACGTTAGTGAATAGGGAGGCTATATCCATGGATGCCATGTGTTTGTTATTTATGTCCATAGTATCCAATAATTCCACCAGTTGGAATGTATCTCTGAGTATTTTAGGATCCTCTGTACGCCACAAACAATTGTATTTACCAATTCACATGTAGATGCCAGGCCGTTTACATTGGTAGAACAGAGAGACAGCTTAACAAACGGGTGTTAGAACACATACCTCAATGGGTCAACAAGATACAACACACAGGAGATACTAGCCTCATGGGGCCGACACACCGGAAGCTCCCGGCGTCTTCAATTGGTAGGCACATCGTCGACAGTAGCCATGTGGTGGACAGAAACACTGCCTTTCGCGTGTTGTTTAACACACAAAATACTCGCTTGTTAAAATTTGCAGAAGCAATTATGATCTATCAACGCAAGCCAGAATTGTGCAAACTGAAAGACATGTTAGTCAGCTTAAAATTACCGTGGTAGATAAGTGACATTACTGTGCGAATATGTGTATATTTCAACTTGAAGGATTTATCTAGTTAATTCACGTAAGTTGTGTCATTTCTGCAGTATGTACCTGACGAGATGCAGCGAAATATGCCAGGCAATAAATTGTGCAATCTATTGTTTGTGTCTTCGTTATTCAAATTATTATTAATCTTTAAAACTGTATTCATTCACTTTAACTTTAGTAGTTCAAATTGCACGTTCTGAGTGCTACAAAAGTGTAGTCCCATCAATATGCGCGGCCGCCATGACCAGCGGGTATGCAATTCACAAAGTCATATCTTCGCAGAAAAATCTGTTTTTCGACCACAATTCGAGCAAGTTTAGCAATGAAACTATGCTGATTCAGGAGTGATAGTTTATATGGCAATTAAAATTCACATTAAACAAAGACATCTATTGGATCCATCGATTATATTATAGCACCTAATAAATTTCTGAAAATTAAAAAAAAAATAAAAAATACCCACCGGGGAAGAGAACCCCGGTCTCCCGCGTGATAGGCGGGATACTTACAACTATGCTAACGAGAATACAATGATTACTCCACAAATATTTGTAATACTGTCAAACACCGGCCGCCAATTTGGGTTTCCCATTCACAAAGGCACTCATGGTTGTAACATCATCATAGAAACTATACAATTTGATGCAGAAGTCAAAAATCCATCTACAATTGAAGGTTTTCTATTGAAAGCGGCAGAAAACAAATTAATTACGGTTCAGTGTGTCCATTTGGAATTTCCATTTTTCTCAGCGAGCGAGGTTGTCTCAACCAACAGGTCATAGGCGGATTATGAAAACTGACTTCAAAAATAAGTTCCATCACGTTAAATGATTAAAAAATAGTACAAGTATACAAATAAATTATTTTTGATCTTCGAACTTGTATTTTCTTTAAGTTTAGTAGTTCAAATTGCACGTTTTGTGTGTTACGAAGTAAAAGTACATGCCATTCCAATCGATATGCACATGCGCAGTCCCCATGGCCATGTGTTTCCCCATTCATGAAAAGCACATCAAGGAAAATGTTGATTTCATCGACAAGTAAAGCTATTCTAGTGATGAAACTTTCCAAATATGTAAATTTGCATGCAGAACTTGAAAATTCATCTAAAAGTTATGCCTATCTATTACCAGTGCCAGAATAGTGTTACAAAGTGTACGTGCCAGTCCGATCAATAATGCGCAAAGAACAAAAATACGCCTTCGCAGAAAATGTTGATTTCATCGACAAGTAAAGCTATTCTAGCGATGAAACTTTCCAAATACATGTAAATTTGCATGCAGAACTTGAAAATTCATCTAAAAGTTATGCCTTTCTATTACCAGTGCCTGAAAAAAATTAATTACGGTAAGTATGAAATATAAATTTATTTATATAAAAGGTCACAATGATTTCAACCAATCGCCGTGCACAGAATATTAGGCAAACCTTTCCTGGAAAACCCAGGACGACGTGTGTTCTTGTCCCGTGATATTTGAATGAATGAATGACGTTACAAGAATGCACGATCTTAACTAGCGAATTGGAAGACACGGTGAATCATGGCGGGATGGCTCCGTACATGACTTCGGTTTTCATTTCCGGTCGCGGCACGATGGAACACGCTATTTATAGTAACTTTCTAAGTCTACAGACATAAAACTAATGAAACTGAGCAAGTAAAAATACAATCCAATATATTAGCGAGTTCCATCGTGCTGCGACCGGAAATGAAAACAGCAATCATATACGGAATCATATAGCCATGATTCACTGTGTCTCCCAGTTCGCGCTAGTTCAGACCATGCATTCTTTTGACGTCATTCATTCATTCAAATCTCACGTGACAATAACACACGTCATCCTGTGTCTTCCAGGAAAGGTAAGCTTAATATTCCGTGCACAGTGATTGGTTGAAATCATTTTGACCTTTTATATAAATAAGAATATATTTCATACTTACCGTAATTAATTTTTTTTGGCGCTTTAATTAGAACTACCTCAATTATATATGTACTAGCTGACCCGGCCCGGCTTCGCCCAGGCCCTGGCGGGGATCTATCTATCTGTCTGTCTGTCTCGACCCGGCTTCGTCCAGCTCCTGGTGGGGAGCATCTCATTTAATTCATATAAGTAGTCATATAAGCTCCCGTTCCCGACTATCTGTCTGTCTGTCTGACCCGGCCCGGCTTCGTCCAGCTCCTGATGGGAAGCATCTCATTTAATTCATATAAGTAGTCATATAAGCTCCCGTTCCCGACTATCTGTCTGTCTGATCCGGCCCGGCTTCGCCCAGTTCCTGGTGGGGAGCATATAATTTAATTCATATAAGTAGTCATATAAGCTCCCGTTCCCGACTATTTGTCTGTCTGTCTGACCCGGCCCCACCCAGTCCCTGGTGGGGAGCACCTCATTTAATTCATATAAGTAGTCATATAAGTTCCCGTTCCCGACTGTCTGTCTGGTCTGTCTATCTATCTGTCTGCCCGTCCATCTCTCCCTCCGTTTATCCCACCCTCTCTATCTATCGGGTCAGATCTATCTATCTATCTAGCTAGCTATCTATAGCTTTTGATTTGATTTAGCCAGGGGACTTAACCTAAGATAAAGCAATGCTACTAAAAGTTATATCCCTTATAGAATATTTCTTATGTTAAGTCATGTAATTACAAAATGAAATTTTAGTAAGTAAATAGATGATTGCCCCCTAAGAAACTATTACAGTTGGTTGCACTGGAATGAAAGGAAGACGTGTAGAAAATTTCATCTCAATCAGATGTACCGTTATCGAAACGCAGCAAATACATCCCCAACCACAAACAGTCTCTTTTGTAGAGATAGATTTTTGAATTCTGCACACAATTGTAAATACATCTGGTAAGTTTCATCGTTGTAATTGCCCCCGATGTGTATGAAAACAACATTTTCTGCGGAGATGTGTTTTCATATTGATCGGATTGGCATGTGCACTTTGTAACATTATTCTGGCGCTTTAATTAGAACTACCTCAATTATATTAGGGAGCCCTATCATCAATTTAATTTTGAGTATTTACAAATGAGACTGCCACAGTAGATAGGCCTTGAAATTCAAAATCTAATGGTACCTCAATGATGCCTGTATGTCACTTCTAAGTGAAGATATTCACATCTTTGTGAAGGTGAGACGAGTTGCGATTTTTCATACTATTCACCCGTAAGTGGAGCTCTCCAATGTGTCCCTTTTCCTCCACCAGCGACACCCGCTGGTGTCTGCGCGTCTATGCGTGCGAGATTGTTTCAAATGGTCATGTGAAAACTGACTTCAAAAATATGTTCCGTCATGTTAAATGATTACAAAATAGTACAAGTATACAAATAAATTATTAATAATCTTTAAACTTGTGTTCTATTTAACTTTAGTAGGTCAAATCGCATGTTTTATATGTTGAAAAGTGTAGTGCAATCGATATGTGGCGGCCATCATGACCCGTGGGTTTCCAATTCACAAAGTCACATCTTCGCAGAAAATTTGTTTTTCAACCACAATTCGAGCAAGTTTAGCGATGAAACTATGCTGATTTAGGGGCAATATTTTATACGGCAATTAAAATTCACATTAAACAAAGACATCTATTGGATTCATCGATTCCGATATGTGATCATTCTGCTGCCTCTGTGGGTTGCGCTCCCTGGCAGTCGGCAGCTCGCATAGATCCATAGAGCACACTTTATTCACAAACTTCCAGTTTCTTAGTTCTATATAATATTTTAGTTCGTAATGTTTAATAGTTTCTATTATATCGCCTAATAATTTTGTGAAACATTTAAAAAAAAAAAAATATGCCCAACCGGGAAGAGAACCGCAGTCTCCCGCGTAACACAGACAGGCGGACAGCTTACGACTTCGCTAGCGAGAATTCAATGGTTGTTTAACAAAGATATTTATATAGTCAAGCCGCCGTTTTGGGTTTCATGATCGTAAAATCTTTGCCTGTTTTTCAACCATAATAAAGCAAGTTTAGCGTGAAACTTTCAAAATTTTGGAAAAAAAGTAATTTATTTGTATACTTGTACTATTTTGTAATCATTTAACATGACGGAACATATCTTTGAAGTTAGTTTTCATACGGCCGTTTGAGACAATCTACGCACTCATACCCGCTTGTGGAGGTAATCGGACACATTGGAGAGCTACACTTACGGGTGAATAGCATGAAAAATTGCAACTCGTCTCACCTTCACAAAATTGTGAATATCTTCACTTATAAGTGACATACAGGCATCATTGAGGTACCATTAGATTTTGAATTTCAAGGCCTATCTTCCGTGGCCATCTCATTAGTAAATACTTAAATTAAAATCGTCATAGGACTTGCTAAATATATATGGATCTCAAAACAAAGTTTACAAGTGGAAGTGGCCACGCCGATTACATTATTATTAACGGTCATGTGAAGATGACAAGTGATACATGATTGTACAGATGAGATCAGCAATATAGGCGACCTACCATGAGACTCGCGCTTGGTGGTTCTCTTGCTGCGATGTTTGCCGTGGTTGTGAGACTTGTTGCTCTGTTTCAGCGTGCTCCGGTGGCCGCCTGCCATCTTTCTGCTTCTGTCTACGATCTGTCGCTGTTTGTCGCAATAAAACTATCCCTACACTTCCTCGGTTAGTTAGTTAGTTAGTTAGCTAGTCAATTAATTGGAAAAATAAGTTGATTAATACCAAACAATATCTAATACTTGCATAAAGTATGAATACTAATGACACTGTGTAGTGAAATGAATCCCTGAAAACACGTCCAGCCACGAGCACTAGCACGTTGAGAGTTGTGTAACTTGTATGTATGTAGTAGGGTTGCCACTTGTCTTCGACAGAAAACATCTAGAAACGGAGCAAATAACATCTAGACATATCTAGATTGAGAAAGTAAGACATTACAGAGATATCGATGTGACTTACCCTATAGAATCATGTCCTCATCTTCACACTGTCTGTCTCACAAGATCCACAGGATAAACTTACGCAGGGTAAGTTAATAAGTAAGTCACAAATGGCTGTAGAAAAATAACTAAATATGATAACAACTTGAAACCAGTTATTTTCATACATACATTGTCCCTTTATTTCTCAACATACTTTCCACCAACATTGATGCACTTATTCCATCGCTTTATCAGTCCTCCCAAACCCGCTGCATAGAACTGCGTGCTCTCTTTTCTAAACCACGTTTTCACTTCACATTCAACTTCGGCATCATTCGCAAAATGACTCCCGCCAAGGTGGATGTTCAGTGTTTATGCTGGCAAATGTTTGTCCCCTAAACGGTGCATAGCTGGGTAGAAAAAGTTACGCGGGAGAGTCAATAAGTAAGTCACACAGTTCTGTGGGATGGCAGGTAAATGAGAATAGAGCACGCTATTCTATGCAGCTGGTTTGGGAGGACTGATAAAACCGTGGGATAAGTGCATCAATGTTGGTAGAAATTATGTTGAGAAATAAAGGGACAATGTATGTATACAAATAAACTGGTTTCAAGTTGTTATCATATTTGGTTATTTTTCTACAGCCATTTGTGGCTTACTTATTAACTTGCCCTCGTAGCTTGGATGATGAAGTTGAAGCTTCAGATTCAAAATGACTCCGGTAGGCTTTAGCTGTTTCAATTTCTTTTAATATACGATCAGGGAGCTGATAAGTTGAACAGCATTTTCCTATTCATCATCAGGCCAAATCTTATTGTCAAAATAGCATGTTTTATCCTGTTTCTTAGTTTAGATTTTCTATACTTCGTAGTATTGAAAACTCTTTCCACATCAGCATTTGAATTGGGTAGTATCATGGCAGACATCGCACATTCAAAGAGCTTACAGAATGGACTGTTACCCGAGGCAATCTTTAAATTGTCTTACTTCACTCCAAAAAGCTTCAGTTTCTGTTTTGTTTGTCCAGTCAACCAAATTTATTTTGGTTAATTGATATTCTGCTTCCGCCACACTATTATCAGTAGCCCCTAAACATTTCATAACTTGGCAACATTTAGGTAAGTCCTTTACTGGTTGAAGTATGTTGTTAACAGAAAAGAGTGAAATATTTTTCAATACCTCTAAATTTTCAGGAAGTCTCTGCTTCAATTGCTTGAATAATGAGACAGAAAATCTTGACAGTGTTTTCTTAAGTTGTTCTCTTCATTTTCTGTTAACAGTCCTTTTGTTTTTTAAACCATCAATTTTTAATTCGATCCCAGGTATGGCTTAGGAGCCAACTAGCTCTCTATAGTGCAAGTGAACAAATCAGCTTTAGAAGTTGGCAATATGTCTTTTACCAATTGAGTGAAATAGCAAAGTAGGATCGTCAAGTAATGTAACTTTATCAGCATGTTTAGATTCTTCTTCTGCGTTCATCCGGAGTGTTTTGTTTTTTCCAGATGTAATTGCGGTGTATTGTTATGCACCCTTGGGCATAGTCCCTTAGGCCAACAGATCCAACTTTTGTTGGAGTATCTGGGGATCACATTTCTTCTTCTTCTTCTTCGTTCATCCGGAGTTTTTTTTTTCGGATGTGATTGCGTTGTGCCTGTTTACAGCAGAGCTGCGTTCTTGCGCCGTTAGGCCGACACATCCGACTTCTGCGGGCATTTGTTGACCGGGTTAACCTTCCCGGGGGGATCACATTTGACAGGAACCTATCCTTCAAGGACCATGTGGAGACGGTTGTGACAAGATCTCAAAAGGGACTCAGTGCACTTAAAACTATGGCTGCAATGGACACAGAGCAGAGAATGCTTTTCACACTATACCAGCACTTGATCCTATCAGTAATTGATTATGGATTAGGTCTGCTCACTGTCTCAGAGAGTCAGCTGGTGAAGTTAGAGCGCATACAGAACGAAGCTATGCGGGTCATTCTGGGATGCACTAGAGACACCCCAGTAGTGTGTATGCGTTACATCCTTGGTCTGCCGGCTGTTGCTGGTAGGCTCAAGGTGATGCAGGCGAAGGCATACCTCAGAGTAGCTGCAGACACAGACCACCCACTGCATGAGGCGCTGGACGCAGTTAAGGGTCAGCGACTGATAAGAGGGAAATCATGGATGGCTCAGGCGGAGGATACGATCAGACAGGTGTGCCCCTTGGAGAACATTAGGCGTGGAGAGGAGTGGGTCAGAGTGCCAGCGGAGCAGTCAGACTTGTGCAGAGTTATAATCACATTAAGCCGGGAGTGCAGGGAGTGGCCAGCAGGGGCCACGGAAGTGGAAATCCAGCAACTAATTCAGGACAATGCTCACTCGGGTGATGTGATTATCTACACAGATGGTTCGGTGTCAAGAGGTGAGAGAAGTGGCTGGGGGTTCATAGCCAAAGCTAATGGTCGATGTTTGGGGCAGGAGAGCCTGGCATATGACACCACAACATCCAGCTTAAGAATGGAGGTGGAGGCAGTCACTGCGGTTCTCCGCTGGATGGAGAATACGACACACACACACATCGTGATTGTAACTGACTCAGAAAGCATGCTGACGAGGGTGAGGACGGGCAGGCTTCGTGCGGAGTGGCTTGCTTCGCTTCGGAGGTCACTGGTGACAAGCATCGCCTGGATCTTTTCTCCGGGCATGCAGGTGTGCTGGGAAATGAACAGGCGGACAGATTGGCTGGCTCTGCAGAACTTGGTGGAATATTGATACATGACAAGGCAGATGTGGTTGCGGCCTTGTGGCAGCACGTGCACACCTCGGAGGAGCAAATGGATTACCATGGTCTGGCAAGAATGAGACAGCGAGGAGTGACGAGGGGATCTGGCCGACGCTCAACGCTCAGAGGAAAGGCGAGACGGACTTATAATCAGATTACTACTGGTACTATTAGTGTTGGAACTCTTCGCTGGCTGCTGAGGATGGGGACGGAGCACTTATGGGAATGCCCCGAATGCTGTGATGTCGATTCCTAAATCAATCAATCAATCAGTTGGATTGATTGAATCAATCAATCAATCCAACGTTTGCGTGCGTTGTTTTATCAGGTTAGCATTCCAGGTGGACTCTCACTGTTGTGGTGCCGCCCACATCCCAGCTGGACTCTCACTGTTGTGGTGCCGCCCACATCCCAGCTGGACTCTCACTGTTGTGGTGCCGCCCACATCCCAGCTGGACTCTCACTGTTGTGGTGCCGCCCACATCCCAGGTGGACTCTCACTGTTGTGGTGCCGCCCACATCCCATGTGGACTCTCACTTTTGTGGTGCCGCCCACATCCCAGCTGGACTCTCACTGTTGTGGTGCCGCCCACATCCCAGCTGGACTCTCGCTGTTGTCGTGCCGCCCACATCCCAGCTGGACTCTCGCTGTTGTGGTGCCGCCCACATCCCAGGTGGACTCTCACTGTTGTGGTGCCGCCCACATCCCAGCTGGACTCTCACTGTTGTGGTGCCGCCCACATCCCAGGTGGACTCTCACTGTTGTGGTGCCGCCCACATCCCAGGTGGACTCTCACTGTTGTGGTGCCGCCCACATCCCAGCTGGACTCTCACTGTTGTGGTGCCGCCCACATCCCAGCTGGACTCTCACTGTTGTGGTGCCGCCCACATCCCAGCTGGACTCTCACTGTTGTGGTGCGTCCACATCCCAGCTGGACTCTCACTGTTGTGGTGCCGTCCACATCCCAGCTGGACTCTCACTGTTGTGGTGCCGCCCACATCCCAGCTGGTCTCTCACTGTTGTGGTGCCGCCCACATCCCGGCTGGACTCTCACTGTTGTGGTGCCGCCCACATCCCCGGCTGGACTCTCACTGTTGTGGTGCCGCCCACATCCCAGCTGGACTCTCACTGTTGTGGTGCCGCCCATATCCCAGCTGGACTCTCACTGTTGTGGTGCCGCCCACATCCCAGCTGGACTCTCACTGTTGTGGTGCCGCCCACATCCCAGCTGGACTCTCACTGTTGTGGTGCCGCCCACATCCCAGCTGGACTCTCACTGTTGTGGTGCCGCCCACATCCCAGCTGGACTCTCACTGTTGTGGTGCCGCCCACATCCCAGCTGGACTCTCACTGTTGTGGTGCCGCCCACATCCCAGCTGGACTCTCACTGTTGTGGTGCCGCCCACATCCCAGCTGGACTCTCACTGTTGTGGTGCCGCCCACATCCCAGCTGGACTCTCACTGTTGTGGTGCCGCCCACATCCCAGCTGGACTCTCACTGTTGTGGTGCCGCCCACATCCCAGCTGGACTCTCACTGTTGTGGTGCCGCCCACATCCCAGCTGGACTCTCACTGTTGTGGTGCCGCCCACATCCCAGGTGGACTCTCACTGTTGTGGTGCCGCCCACATCCCAGCTGGACTCTCACTGTTGTGGTGCCGCCCACATCCCAGGTGGACTCTCACTGTTGTGGTGCCGCCCACATCCCAGCTGGACTCTCACTGTTGTGGTGCCGCCCACATCCCAGGTGGACTCTCACTGTTGTGGTGCCGCCCACATCCCAGGTGGACTCTCACTTTTGTGGTGCCGCCCACATCCCAGCTGGACTCTCACTGTTGTGGTGCCGCCCACATCCCAGCTGGACTCTCACTGTTGTGGTGCCGCCCACATCCCAGCTGGTCTCTCACTGTTGTGGTGCCGCCCACATCCCAGCTGGTCTCTCACTGTTGTGGTGCCGCCCACATCCCAGCTGGACTCTCACTGTTGTGGTGCTGCCCACATCCCAGCTGGACTCTCACTGTTGTGGTGCCGCCCACATCCCAGGCTGGTCTCTCACTGTTGTGGTGCCGCCCACATCCCGGCTGGTCAAGTTAGAACTGGTCGAAAATTTCACGATCAGCCCTCAGGGGAAGGCAGGGACAGCCCATGTGCATTATCTGCCATTCATGGTATCTTCCAGTTTCAGAGCCGACATATAGCGCTCTAGGTGCTGGGCTTCACCGAGGGAATCGCCACGTCCTGCTCATGGCTGCTTTAATTCCTCACTTCAGTGTATTGGGCATTTCGTTCTCTACGGGCCGCTCCCCGCACAGACCAAGAACGGCCGAACTGCAGATGGTATCCACTCAGCGAGCTTTCGATTCGGACATATACTAGTCGCTGTGCCCGTAAAGAAAAAATAGCTAGAGCTGTTCAGGGCACGACGGACATTCGGAAAATTAGCTAGTCAGAGCTGTTCCGACATTCAGAAGAATAGATAGTCAGCGACATTAAACGAACGAACGAACGAACGAACCAACGAACTTTATTTTCGAAGGGTAACCAATTGGGCACGCAGGCCCGTTTTACATTCGACCCTTCCAATCACTCATCTTTCGTTCATCAGTGCATAGTGCATTCACATAGGAAAAAAACATTGTCAAATGAATGTTGTAAACATAAACAATGCATGTTACCATGTTATGAGACAAATACCCCACCCACCCACCCACCCATCCCCTATCCATCCGCGTGTCCCCCACACACACATCCACCACCCAACCCACACACATACCCACAGGCACATACATGACCCCATCCAGCCACCCATCCCCAAACCCACACATCCCACACACAGCCCCACATACATCATCTCCCCACCCCCCACACACACACACATCTCCCACCCACCACACATTCCCCACATACATCTATTCTTCTACTACACAGACATACCCACTCTTCTACTACCACACACATACCCACAGGCACATACAAGACAGACAGACGGACAGACAGACAAACAGACAGACAGACAGACAGACAGACGGATAGACGGATAGATAGATAGATAGATAGATAGATAGATAGATAGATATATAGATAGATAGATAGATAGATAGATAGATAGATAGATAGATAGCTAGATAGATAGATAGATAGATAGATAGATGGACGGACGGATGGATGGATGGATGGATGGATGGATGGATGGATGGATGTATGGATGGATGGATGGATAGACAGCCGGGCCGGGTCGTCAGACAGACAGGCAGACAGGCAGGCAGGCAGGCAGGCAGGCAGGCATATAGATAGATAGATCCCCGCCAGGAACTGGGCGAAGCCGGGCCGGGTCAGCTAGTGCTTTATATAAATTATTATATTGCTGTTGTCTGACAGATGATTTGGAGAACCAGTTATGTGTTTCAGCAATAAGAAATTCCTAATTCCTTGGTAAACATTCTGATGAGGCATGTGATAATGCTAGCTGCAACGAATGACACGCACATTTTATGAGGACTAAAGATGGGATAGCTTCCTTCAATTTTGCATAAACGCCATGGTTGATACTAACCAGTACCGAGGCATTATCGGTACCAATTGCAGCCAAATTCTTCAAGTCTAAATTTTTACTGACCAACAGTTTCTTCAGTGCCTGAACTATACTTTCTGCATCACACTTTTCCAAGTGAACTAGTTCAAGAAATGTAGAAACTACTTTGTCTATGCTGTAATATATAACACACATTCCAAGTGCCATGAGCCTGACGACGTCATGGCATGGTTCAGTTATAGCCAATGTCACAGAGTATAGGTTACGACTGTGTTCAGAATTGAACACGAGAACGTGGAAAGCAGGGGCTTTCCACACAACGTGAAAACGTTGGAACTCACTTCCCAGGTGATAGGAAGTGAGCTCGGGACAAGGCAGTCTGCGTGGATCCATCGTCCTGGGTGGACATGGTGAAAAGTAGACAGCGTTCTGGCTCTACATTGAGCCACGCTTTTAATCCGTGATGTAGTGTAACGTGATGTGACTGTTGAATAAGTGATGGTATATTTGATAATGTGATATGTGATTGTGTAGATTATACGTAGGAAACTTATAACAGTCTTTGTGTTCACTCTTGTTCGAGTTAACTGGAGTTCGAGTGGGTGAGGTATATGACGTATGATCGAGTAACCATGATATACTCATGTGCTGTGAGATGACCAGGGTGCTGACTGGAGAAGAATAGAAGAATAAATCATCCCCTGTTGGACACGAGAAGTGTTGCCACACAAGTTTATCGATAGTAGCTCATTCAGATAGTCCCAGACACATCCTGGCACCAAGCACTTTCAGAACATACATGTCATTCGATTCGTCTGATATTAAACTATATTTATTTGTAGAAATATCACAGACCAAATCTTCTTCAAAGTGAGAAAACAAAGTACTTCT
Source organism: Cepaea nemoralis (assembly GCA_014155875.1). NCBI lineage: Eukaryota > Metazoa > Mollusca > Gastropoda > Stylommatophora > Helicidae > Cepaea > Cepaea nemoralis. The sequence goes on along the minus strand of JACEFZ010003750.1, from coordinate 8,436 downwards.
TATAATATTTGTACACTTGCTGCGATGCATTGTTACATCATTTAGAACTCAACTGTTAGAAACAGTGTTTTGAAACACATCAATCAAATGGTCACAGTTCGTAATTGCGCAATGACAACTTAAAAACATTGCGACAGATCCTTCAACTTTTGATGTCAATGGTGTTAAATCCCTGAATGGCACTGCATTTTTATGTTTTTTAGTCTTTGCATGATCCTTCAAATCGTGTACTTTCGCTTTTATTTCGCACTTGCTGTACTAACAACGAGCCTTAGTCGCTTCTCCATGAACTGCCATCACCCAGTCTTTAATTGTGTCATTCTGCAGCCAGCCACTCTTTCCGAATTTTGTGTTCATATTGCTTTACTTTTGGCATGTTGAAAGATTTGTTCAAAGTGGAAGACACATATGAAGGTGAGCAATTATTTTAAAAATCACATGAAAAAGAATCACAAAGTCGGCATCACAGCAACAATTCGCAACATAGTGAGTTTACAGTGCAAATAATGTTACTATGATTTATGCGCGCGTGTGGAATGGCTCTCGTCGCTTCAGAGGTCACAGATTGTGAGAATTGTGTGGATATTTTGCCCTGGCCATGCGGATGTACGGGGGAATGAACAGGCTGATAGGCTAGCAGGGAATGCACCTCTTGGTGGTATCTTGCCTATGGACAAGGGAGAGGTGATCGTGCGCTTGTGGGACCAGGTGGAGAAGGCGGAGGAACAGATTGAGAACCCATATGTGGAAAGAATGAGATTGCGGGGGATCGGCAGGGGTTCTGGAAGAATCTCAAAACTGAGAGGGAAGACCAGGAGAACTTTTAATCAGATAGCAGTGGGAACTGATTAGTAGTATGACTCTTCGCTGGCTGTTGAACGAGGGGACTGAGCATGTATGGGAATGTCCTGAGTGCAGTGATGTCGGTTCTTAACTCAACTCAACTCAACTCAACTCAACATGCGCGCTTTTACTCATTACCGGGGGATTGCCACATTGTTGAGCCTTGACCCAAGTCAGTTCAAAGTGTAAATAATGGCAGTTACCATAATTTACGCGCATCCATACCAAACAAAACATGGGTAATAAATATTTTAGACAGCAATAATTAAATGACACCGAAAGAAAAGTCATTCATTCATTCAGTAGCATGTCCTTTGCAGAACCTCGCTCCCATAACAACCTTCCGGAAAACCTCTCGATCATAAGCAAGATGTCCCGCGTCCGATACACCTATCTGGAGATCATCCGCCACATCCTGCACCCATCTTCTCTGTGGACTTCCTCTTCCTCTCTTCCCAGGCATATAACCCACCATTATTGTTCTCTCCAAACTTTCGTGACGTTTCAAGTGAAGAAACGTTCCTAGTGACCAAAATATTTCAATTTTCTTTGTTTTATCGTTTTTAATAGCCAACCTTCTTCAATATTCTGCTCTTGAAGTATTGATGCATTTGTTCTTTTCTTTACCCAAGATATTCTTAGAACTCGTCTATGACATTTATATTCAAAGGCATTTATGCGCTGTTCAGCTTGTTTAGTAAGTGTCCAGGTCTCACAGGCGTATGTTGCAATGGGAAAGATGCGTGCTCTTAAAAATGAAAGAAAAGTCAAATCTATAAAATCCATCCATCCATCATATGCCATGCCGGTAAGCGTGGGCGGTCATGTTCTGCCATCTCACTCGATCACCAGAGTCGTGGATCAGCTCCGTGTTCCTGTCTCGACCATGCCATGTGGCCAATCCATCCAGGTATTTACTTCTCGGTCTTCCCCTTGGTCTCTTCCCTTCGATCTTGCCAGTTGTCACCAAGTTCTCCAAGTCACTTCTTCTCATAACATGCCCAAACAAATTTTGACTGTCTACGTCTAATGACTCTAATCAGTTTACGATCTTCATTTGTCTCTTGAAGGACTTGCTCATTGGTTTTTCTGTCCGTTCATGGTATTCTTTGCATTTTCCTCAGAAACCACATTTCCACAGCCATCAGCTGTTTTTCAGCTTGACTGCTTATTGTCCACGCTTCACATCCATACAAAAGCACAAGTTCTATGTAGCACCTCAACACTCTTTTTCTCGTTTCAATTCTTATCTTTTTATTGGTCAGTATGTTTTTCATCTTGCGAAATGCTACCTTCGCAATGGCAATTCTTGTTCTAAACTCTTCAAGGCATCTCCCATCAGATGTTAAAACTGTGCCGAGATAACAGTATCGATTCACTTGTTTAAGAATATGCCCATCTACTCGTATATCACATTGTGGTATTTCCTTCTTCCCAGTGACGACCATAATCTGTGTCTTCTTAATATTCAGTTCTAACCCTAGTTGTTCACTGTGTGCAACAACCGCATCTACTAAATTTTGCAGGTCCTGTTCATTGTCTGCAATCAAGACTGTATCATCTGCATATCTAATGTTATTGATGTATCTTCCCCCAATGTTGATTCCTTCCATATCTTACTATATTTCTGAATATATTTTCACTGTACAGGGAAAAAAGATCTGGAGACATTACACATCCCTGTCTCACACCTCTTTTAATAGGCTGATATTGACCTACATCGTTATCAATTCTGATGGCAGCTTGTTGTTTCCAATATATGTTTTTTACAAGTCTAAGGTCTTTTCCATCAATTTGTAGATCTTCAAGCATCCTTATCATGTCGACATGTCTCACTTTATCGAAAGCCTTTGTGTAGTCAATAAAGCAAAGATATAGATCTTTGTTTACTTCTATAGAACGTTCAATTACTGTTCTCAGTATATACACAGCATTTACTGTGCCCTTGCCTTCTACAAACCCACATTGTTCTTCTCCTATTTCGGGTTGTATTTTCTTCCTAACTCTTTGCATGATAATTCTCAGCAGAATCTTCGTGATGTGGCTCATTATACTAATTGTTCTATGTTGATCGCATTCCATGGCTCCTGATTTCTTCGGGATTGCAATAAATATAGAATTACATAATTCAGGAGGTATATCTCCAGTATCGTATATTGCGTTCAGCAGTCTGGTGACTTGGTCTATTCCATATTCTTCTAAGGCATTGATAATTTCTACTGTGATGTTATCTGTACCCGGGGTCTTGCCAGTTTTCATATGGTTAAGAGCATTCTGAACTTCTATCTTCAAAATTGATGGTCCTTCATTATTATTCCGATGATCATATTGTTCTTCTCTTGTATCATCATAAATGTCTTTCACATAATCTGACCACGCGTGTAAGATCTGTTCTTTTTCTATTATGATTTTGCCATCTTTGGTTTTTAGGCAACCAGTTGATGTGTGTGTTCTTTTGTTAGTGATGTCATTAATTCTTTTGTGCATTAATTTAGTATTCCGGGTGTTGTGTTGGTGTTCAATTTCCTTGCAATTTTCCTCAAACCATGTTTCTTTTGCCTCTTTGCATTGCTTCCCAATTTTCCTATGAATATCTCCATATTTTTCCTTGTTATTTTTGTTATTTCTTCTTACTCCCATGAGTTTTAGATGTCTTCCGTCATCCATTTCTTGCGTCCTATTATTATCTTTATTTTTGGGATGGTTGTTTCTGCAGCTTGGTTGACTGATTTCTTTAACATTTCCCATTGGTCACTGACGTCTTGAAATAATATTTCCATACCGGACAATGCATCGAATCTGTTGTTTGTTTTGTTTTAAACCTCTGCGTTGAATGTATCTGTTATTTCCTCACTCTTCAGTCCTTGTAGATCAATGTCAATGAAAATGTACTCTTTAATCTATAAAATGGCCGGTCTCTCTGGCTGTGGGGTTACAACACTTTCTCTCTGTAATCCAGTTTATCACGCAGAGTCTCGTAGCGGAGCGAGAGCTGAGGCGGTTCGACCCCCGCTCGTGACTTGCGGGATAGCCTACTGAGCCGGCCGCTCAGAAAGCAATGGCAAACTACTGAGCGTAATCTTGCCAAGAGATCAACATACAGCTGAAAGATGCTGGTGTTGACAGCTAAGTCCTGTAAAGGATATGCTAAAAAAAAAAAAAATCTATAAAATATCTAATTCCAAATGAACACCATCTAGAATTACATCTAACATCCAAACGTCAGAAAACGACATCTAGACGCCGGCAAAAACATCTAGACCTGGATGTAAAACATCTAGAATGGCAACCCCGGGTCGGATGTGGCCTGTCAGCTGTGTGACCTCCGAGAGAGGAGAGCTCCAGCTTGAGCAGACCGTCCGTCCTAACGGCTTCACCTCTATCTCAGGTAAACATGTTCTCGTGTTGCTGGAATCTTTCTCCACATGAAAACAATTCCTGCTCTTTCTACATAGCACGCTTCAGTTATCAAAATACTTTTTGTGGCACATATTTGGACAAATTAAATCTACGCGTTTACGTCAAACAATGTTTATTAATAATAATATTATTATTAATATTGTATATACCAGGGGAAGTCAATAAGTAAGTCACAAATTTAAATTACTATAGAACAATAACTAAAGGAAGTGTCTATTCATAGGGCACTATGTATATATATAGTGTCTATCCATAGGGCGCAGTGCGGGTGAATTCTTTTTTCTTTTTATTGTTCAGCACTTAATTGGATGAAAGTCAAATGTCAATCGTTCGTTTCCTTGCCGGACAATTTTTTAAAAAATATTGAGCACAACCCACTACTGGCAACGCCGATCACACTCTGGTATGAACCTAAGGCCTATCCACGTCAATATGGAAGCACTATACTCGAGTTTCGCCCTCGTTTGAGCTCGTCAGTAGTGCATATCCCTGACTGGATCCGGAAACAGTCCCGGATCACGCGTGTGAAGCGGGTATGTAACCACGCGGCACACACTGGACACACCAAATTATCACAACAGAATACCACAACGCTACCCACTACCCAGTGGGTTGTGCTCAATATTTAAATTTCAAAATCCCGAAACAACCACATAATCAATTGATTATTGCTCACTGGATTTAGGAGGCCTGGTGTTCCTTGCCAGTGAGAAGTCCTGATCGTTCGGGTCCCATCGATTGGCGGACGTCGGTCGCGGCGATTGGGCAATCTTGAGCATAGCCTACAATGGGTAGCGTTGTGGTATTCTGTTGTGATAATTTGGTGTGTCCAGTGTGTGCCGCGTGGTTACATACCCGCTTCACACGCGTGATCCGGGACTGTTTCCGGATCCGGTCAGGGATATGCACTACTGACGAGCTCAAACGAGGGCGAAACTCGAGTATAGTGCTTCCATATTGACGTGGATAGGCCTTAGGTTCATACCAGAGTGCGATCGGCGTTGCCAGTAGTGGGTTGTGCTCAATATTTAAATTTCAAAATCCCGAAACAACCACATAATCAATTGATTATTGCTCACTGGATTTAGGAGGCCTGGTGTTCCTTGCCAGTGAGAAGTCCTGATCGTTCGGGTCCCATCGATTGACGGACGTCGGTCGCGGCGATTGGGCAATCTTGAGCATAGCCTACGATGGGTAGCGTTGTGGTATTCTGTTGTGATAATTTGGTGTGTCCAGTGTGTGCCGCGTGGTTACATACCCGCTTCACACGCGTGATCCGGGACTGTTTCCGGATCCGGTCAGGGATATGCACTACTGACGAGCTCAAACGAGGGTGAAACTCGAGTATAGTGCTTCCATATTGACGTGGATAGGCCTTAGGTTCATACCAGAGTGCGATCGGCGTTGCCAGTAGTGGGTTGTGCTCAATATTTAAATTTCAAAATCCCGAAACAACCACATAATCAATTTTTTTTTAATTGTTCAGCAATTAATTGGGTGAAAGTCAATTCGTGATCTCTTTGGGTATTTAGAATTGTGTTGTTTAAAGTGAGTGTAAGTTAGTCTTTCTTCTTGAAAAACTAATGGTCGGCGTTTGGTGCAGGAGAGCCTGGCGTATGATGACACTACATCTGGCTTAAGAATGGAGGTGGAGACGGTCAGTGCAGCTTTCCACTGGATAGAAAACATACATACACATATTGTGATTGTAACTGACTCAGAAAGCATGCTGAGAAGGGTGAGAACAGCAAGCTTCGTGCAGAGTGGCTTGCTTCGCTTCGGAGGTCACGGGTAGCAAGCATCGCCTGGATCTTTTCTCCTGGGCATGCCGGTGTGCTGGGCAATGAACAGGCGGACAGATTGGCTGGCTCGGCAGAACTTGGTGGAGTATTGATGCATGACAAGGCAGATGTGGTTGCGGCCTTGTGGAAGCATGTGTACACCTCGGAGGAGCAAATGGATCACCATAGTCTGGTTAGAATGAGGCAGCGAGGAGTGACGAGGGGATCTGGCCGACGCTCGACGCTCAGAGGAAAGGCGAGACGGACATATAATCAGATTACTACTGGTACTATTAGTGTTGGAACTCTTCGGGAATGTCCCGAATGCTGTGATGTCGGTTCCTAGATCAATCAATCAATCTTCTTGAGCCCTGACTTTACTGGACTTAGGTATCAGTACAGAGCAGGGTAGGTGGTCGCTTCTATAATCCCCAAGGACACTCCATTTTATGTCTGATACCTCTTTTGATACAAGTGCCAGGTCGATGGCCGTGTCAGGGTGCCCCGGTCTCACTGCCTGCCTAGTTGGTGTCCCATCATTTAGACAGACAACATCCGCCTCAAGCGAGGCCTCAGCAAGAGCAGTGCCCTGCGTGTTCTCTGCCGACCTGTCCCACTCTTTGGAGCGTGCACTGAAGTAACCACATAACATAACAGATAGGTAAATGAAGAACAAGTTGAGTTGAGTTCAGTTGAGTTAAGAATCAACATCACTGCACTCAGGACATTCCCATACGTGCTCCGACCTCGTTCAACAGCAAGCTAAGAGTCATATTACTAATAATTCCCACCGCTATCTGATTAAAAGTTTAAAGATTTAAAGAACAGGCACAGTATTTTATTCTTTGTTATTGCTGAATTATTTGCTACAAGCCTGTGCGCTGCAGAAATAAACAGCGTCATAACTGCCCAACCCGTGCATTTTTGAGTCCCAAACGATCCGTTTTCCTTCTACCCCTTCTGGCTCCAGCCCTCTTCTTCCTTTTCCTTCCCCCTCTCCCCTACCTCTTCTCCTCTGCTTCATTCTCTCCCCACTGCCTATTGTCAAAAGTATCGAGCACAAAGCACGTACTCCGTTGCTTCGGCGATAATTCTTTGTATTATTCATAGTTGGTTAGGTAGGTGGGTAGTATTTTAATTTTGTTTAGTTTAGTCGATGGATCAACAACATTACAAGTAACGTAAACAAAGATGGATGCATGTAAACAGTAAGTGTACAGAAACGCAAGTTAACAATTCTTAAACTCGCCTGGGACACAATTATTTGTATTGGGGATACCAATCTGGAAAATTATTCTTGATATTTAAACAGCCATACTTCAGCTAAGTATAAAGTATCGATTCATAGCGCACTATGTTTAAACAAAGTATCTATTCATAGCGTCCTATGTATAAACAAAGTGTCTATTCATAGCGCCCTATGTATAAACTCTCCCATAACTAAATGTGATAACTTGAAACCAGTTTATTTGTATACATACATTGTCCCTTTATTTCTCAACATAATTTCCTCCAACATTGATGCGCTTATCCCATCGTTATATCAGTTCTCCCAAACCGGCTGCATAGAACTGCATGCTACTGTTTTCTAAATCACGTTTTCACATTCAACTTCCGCATAATTCACGAAATGTCTCCCGCCAAGGTGGGTTTTCAGTGGACCAAAAAGGTGGAAATCGCTACGGGCTAAGTCGGGGCTGTAAGGTGGATATTCCAGAACTTCCCACCTTAGTTGGTTAATATTCTCCTTAGTTAATTGAGCCGTATAGTTAGTTAGTTAGTTAGTTATTGACCTTTGAGAGTTAATTGAGCCGTATGTGGTCTGGCATTGTCATGAAGAAGCAACATTCCTCTAGTCAGCAGTCCTGGGCGTTTTCTTCGAATTGCATCATGAAGCATCGATAGAACTTCACAGTACGATTCAGAATTCACATTGTCACCTTCTTGAAATTGGTTAAAAACACTCCTTCACAATCCCAGAACACTGTCAGCATAACCTTCCCTGCTAATGGCGTAACCTTGAATTTTTGGACACAAGGCGAAGAAGGATGTTTCCATTGCACTGAAGCACACTTTGATTCGGGCTGGTAGTGATGCACCCATGATTCATCCCCAGTAACAGTCCTGTTCAGCATGTCTTCTCTTTCATCTTCGTATCGACAGAGATGATGCAAGGACAGGCCAAATCGGTTCATTTTGTGTTCCTCTGTCAATTGTCTGGGTACCCACCTTGAGCACACTTTCTTAAACTTCAATCAATCATGCATTATGCTGTATGCTGAACCTTGTGAGCACCCTATTGCAGATGCTACAGAGTCTATTGTTACTCACCTGTCACCTCTAATCATCTCCTCCACCCGCTGCACGGATGCGTCTGTTGCAATCTCAACAG
>JACEFZ010003749.1:0-17531 GCA_014155875.1 Cepaea nemoralis | reverse complement strand
AAAAATATCAAGCATTTGTATGACCTTTTCTTGTTTTGGGGACAAGAATCATAGATTTAACTAGCAATTAGAGTCTATGGCCTGATCAAGCAGAGTGACTCACTGAAGTGTTCGAGGAAGGCGAAAGAATATGTGTGAGAGAAACCAGAGCAATTCCAAATGGTGTTTAGACAGACGCAGCCTAGCAGATACAGAAATAAATAATTTACTAAACAATATTTATTATACCACAATTTAGTGTCTACAATTTCAAACAGTATTCACAATTGTGTATAGCTTTTATTATGGTAACATTCAATTGATACCATACAAGATATGAATAAAATTGTTACAGGAATAAACATATACTTCTCTTGCAATATAGCTGTCAGTACAAATATAGTGAATTCTATAATTGTTCCCCTTGATTGCTTAAGCCGAAATATGACCTAAAGGAATGTGGGGACGTGAAGAAAACGAACATTACATGCGAAAAGCAAAGGAAAACAAAAAGGTGGAAGGTGGAAGTTCTACAAATACTAATATTAAAACATGGTTACACGCTGAGGAACATTGAATAAAAGGCAGTAGGGCATTAATATTAGTGTTTGTAGAACTTCCACCTCCACCTTTTTTTGTTTTCCTTCTGCCTTTTCGCATGTAATTGTTCGTTTTCTTCACGTCCCACATTCCTTTAGGTCAGTGGTTCCCAACTGTGAGGGGGGGGGGGGGGGGGGTAATTTTAGAGTTTTTTTTTTTTTGGGGGGGGGGGGAATTAAGACCACAGATTGGCAGGCTCAAACTGGTTTCAGGACCACACAAAACTCGATTATCCCCCTTTCTTGAATTATGTATGAGCGTGTTAGTTCGTCCTTCCTCTTGAGCCTAAGGCGGCGCATAGGGCAGAAGTCATGGCTCTCCATGTCCGGCGGTTCGCTGCTACTTGTTGTAGATCCTGGATGTTCACTTGGCCGTTGAATGAGCCTTCTCTGATGATGGTTCTACGCAGGGTCTCTCTTGGTCTTCCCCGTTTTCTTTTCCCTACTGGTGACCATAAGAGGGCTTGGTTGGGGAGTCTTGTCTTGTCCATTCTGAGTACATGGCCGATGTAGTTCCAACGGTGTTTTCTTATAAAATTGGATACAATGTCTTGCTTAGTCTCTTGTCTTATTTGCGTATTGGTTCTGAAATCTGTCCAGTGGAGGTTTAGAATTCTTCTAAGACATTTGTTCTCAAAATTGTCTAATTTTTTTATCTAAAGCTACCGTTGATTTCCAACTCACATCCATACATTAGCACTGGAATCACATAAGAGTTGAAGATTTTAAGTTTCGTATGTTTGCTGAGTGTCTTTGACTTCCAGATGTTTGACAGTTTATTGAAGGCACCAGATGCCAGTGCAATTCTAGATAATATTTCTGGCGTTGAATCCCCTGTAGATGTCATTTTGCTTCCTAGGTATGTAAAGCTGTTGACTTTTTCAAGAACATGGTTGTTTAATTTGGTGTCGTCTGAACTGATGGTAAGATCAATAGTTTTTGTGTTTGCTGTGTTAATTTGGAGACCAATTTGTCCCGAAACATTATGGAGATGGTTTATTTTCTCTTGGGCATCTAGGTGTGTTGAACTTAAAATCACTATGTCGTCGGCAAAGTCCAGGTCTTCTAGAATTTTGTCAACCCAAATATTTTCCTATTTGTGTTGTTTGTGCATTTTCGCATGACCCAATCGATAGCTATTCCAAAGTGCATCGGTGACAAGACACAACCCTGTTTCACTCCCGTTTCAACTGAGAACCAATCAGAGTTGCCTGATTCTGTTCTCACGCAGCAACGTGGCTCCTTGTAGAAAGGTTTTTTGATGTTGATATATTTGGTAGGGAAGCCATAGATGTTAAGTAGATACCAAAGTGAAGGACGGTGGATACTGTCGAAGACCTTTTGAAAGCCGACAAAGTTGATGATTAATTTCGACTGGAATTCTACAGTTTTCAATGATTATTCTAAGGATGAAAATGTGGTCTATACATGACCGTTTTGGTCTGATCCCAGCTTGTTCTTCTCTAAGCATTTCATCTATAGACTTTTTGAATCTCTCAAGCAACATGCTACAAAAAAGTTTTCCTGGTACTGACAGTAGGGTGATACCACGCCAGTTATTGCAATCAGACATGTCACCATTTTTTTGGCAGTTTGAAAATTACACCATCCTTCCACTGTTGTGGTGGGGATTCGTTTTGCCAGATTTCATTGATCAGCTGTAGCAAACGTAAGGTATTCTCATCTGCTGCTTTGTGCATTTCTCCTGAGATGTCGTCTTCACCAACAGCTTTGTTGTTCTTCAATGTTTTAATGGCGGCTTTAATCTCTTCCATGGTGAATGACTCAACAGAAGGCATCTAGTGTGGGAGTGGTGGTTTCTACATTCAGGTTGGGAACACTGTCAGGCTGCGGTCTATTTAATATTTCTATGAAATGTCCTGCCCATCGTTGCTTTTGGAGGTCATCAGATAACAGTAGTTACCTTGTTTGAGCGTGTGAATATATATATATATATTATATATATATATATATATAGATATAATATATAATATATATATATATGGTGGTGTGTGTGTGTGTGTGTGGTATGAGTGTATGTGAAGGGGGTAATGCCATTTGGCAAGGGGGGGGGGGGGAGGGAATGATATTCTGAACAGGTGAAATGGTGCATTGTCCCAAAACATGTTGAGAACCACTGCTTTAGGTATTTCGCGCCCTCAAGGGAGTGGATCCACAGGTTAAGAATCACTGTTGTAGGTTAAATACGAGATGTACGGTAATATGTATTCGATCTCTCTGTTGTTTTAATCTCTCACTGTGCGGCAATATTCAGTTGTTTGACGTTTCCACCTTCCACCACCCAGTGTCTGAAAAAGGCGCCACAAGAACAGGAGACATCGTTCCCCTTGCACACTCCCCTCTCCCCTAGGCTACGCCACTGTCGCCTTTATTTTGTTATTGTGTGGCATAACAAACTAACAACATGTTATGTTAGTATTAGAGTTAGAGGTAACCTAGCCTTTAACGATGTTTCAAGGAAGCTGCCAGAACAAACAGACTACACACAATGTGCCCCCTCCCCTCCAAAAAAAAAAAAAAAAGAAGATATACCATACATCGAATTTTGATGGCTCACTATTATTATAGCGTGAAGAATTAGTCAGGAATGATAGCGATCACGTCACGCAGGAAATGATATTTTATGCTCCCCAAGTGTCAAAAACGCAGATATTCGACTGCTGTTGTTTCTTACACATTCAGACGTCTGCGTGAATAAACGGCCACAGAAAGCAGCACTTAACTAAAGTTTGCTGACATGTCTGTAGAGCGCGTGAGGGTTTGGCACAAACTAGTGATATTTTTGTCATCTTTTTGGCGCTCGCTCGCTTTAAACTCAAGCGTAGTCGACACACGCTACTTCTAGTAGCACTGGACTAAATTTTAAGTGTGGATTAGTTTCCCCTACTACCAGTGTCCATCGCCATCAGGTGAACACACTCCGACTTCTAAGATACTTGTTATTTACGTCCCCTTAAAACTGTCGTTTGTCGGTTATCGTGTCTCCATCTTGCTATGGTTGAGGAATAGAAGTGTTTCAATGACCATAAAACTTTGCCTGGGCTACTATCAGGTTCTACCAAACTAGACAGGTTAACTGGATACCTTGCACGTAAACGGGAGCCATGGTGGCGAAGTGGCTGGGATGCTTGCCTACCGGTCTGGTAGTCAGGTGTTCAAATCCATTTCGAGGCTGGGAATCCAACCCCACCCAATCCCCCACCCGCATTAATCTGACTCCCAGGTCGATCCAGCCAAATATAAGTACCTGGGAAATTTCCTGGAAGTAAATGCGGATGGCATGATGTAGAAAACATCACACGCTGAATACGATGTATCTAACACATGGGGTTAGCATCACGTAGCCAAATAACTTAGTAGCGTGAAAAAGGGTCCTTTAATTAATTTATCTTTTCACGTAAACGGAGGAAGTCAAGGACGATAGAATGCAAATCCAATATAACTGCCCGTCTAGATCTGATTTACTGGAGCCCAGGTCTTTGGAATTAGTGTAATAAACGTTATAAGATATTTACAAATAGTAGAACTTGCCCTTTTCCTCACCTGAAGGGGTATTGGGTATACGGTAGAAGTAAATAAAGGATAACTTTTTACGCCATGAGGCGTATTGAGTATATTATGGTAGCCCCATATTCGTAGACCTTGAATTTCTAGGTACCAATTTTTAGGCTGGGGCTGGGGAGAGGGGGGGGGGGGCGACAGAAAAAAAGGGTGGGAGGGGTTGAAAAACAAAATGCCCGCTCCGATTGGGTTTTGAACAAATGACCTCCGGGCAGATAGGCAGACAAGCGTGATATTCACTTAAAAAGTCGCTTAAAAGTCGACAAGGTCGACTTCATCGCATCGGGTTTTATCCCATATGGCTCAGTCTCTTTCTGCAGCGCGGAAAGCGTCACACAAAGCACGAACTCCGTAGCTTTTAGCAACGGCCCAAAGGAGTCTCGGAAACATTTAACTCGTAAACCGAAGGGTGCGGCCCGGAATCGACCCCACAACCTTCGGAGCACGAGTCAAACGGCTTGACCACTTTGCCACAGACACTCCCGCGATATTCCTCCTCTTTTTAGCGTCCCCTACGCATTTTCTTGAGTAAATGTTTATATCCGGTTTTAAACGTCAAGGGTATTTTATCTTCTGAAAATTAAAACCCGTAATTTATTGTCTACCACGGTGAAATTACTGCAGTATGTACCTGACAAGATGCAGGGAAATATGCCCAAACAAAAATCCTGCAACCTATTTTTTGTGTCATCGTTATTCATATTATATTTTCTTAGCCCAGCTTTGTTATTCTAGGCCAGGGGTGGGCAAACTTTTCGTACGGAGGGCCTCATTGACAAATGTAAAGCTATTGGCGGTGCCGCATATATATATATATATATATAATATATATATATTATATATATATATATATATATATATATATATATATATATATATCTATATATATATATATATCCATTTTGTTTACAGCAACCGATCACAATAAGTAATTATTAATTATTATAGGTTATTAAGCAGTATAAATAACTAATTATTGCAATTTTATTTTACTTATACACTTAAACATTATTATTTGACAATATAGACAAAAACTATTAATAATTTGTTAACACGATTTTACAACTTGTTATTAAACAAATATTCTTTATTATCTATCAAAGGCTTTAATTTAGGCACACAGCAACTACATTGTCACTACAGTTGTTGATTTCTAATGAGATGTATGTAACTGCTTGCAATTGACAATATTCTTGACATCAGGAGCAAGTTTACTTATTTAAATTCGCATGACAGCATGCAAGTTGTAGTCCGACAATAAAGACCTATTCTTAGATTTGTCGATCTTCAAGCAAGAGAATGCTTGTTCGCGAATGTATGTTGATCCAAACATTGATAAAAGTTTAGCTGCAAAGTTTTTCAAATTGGGAAATGATTCTTGTGATAAAGATCCATATAAATCCAGCAAACCATCTATCTTGAATTTCTCTTTCAGGTCATGATCTGCTTGTAAGTCAAGCAGCTCCAACTGTATGTCCTCTGTGGCTGTATCAGCTTCTGCATTAAAAGGTGAACTGAGAATATTGAACTATGGCTCTAATTTCTTGGAATCTCCATCCAAATTCTTCAATAAATGCATCTATTGGGCTTTGTATATTTCAGTCAATTCACCAGAAATGGTTTCTTGTTTCAGCAAAAAGGGAAGTGACAAAATCTTGTTTCACTTGCTCGTCTGGAGAACAGTGAGAGTTTTGCCTGAAATGATTTTATATATATATATATACATACATTGGCACCTTGCCGTCTTGACAGACGATAGTTTGTGCTTTAAAAAGGCATAATAACTTTTAACTATGGCGGTAGCGAGTGTGACTGATAAGGCCAATTTGCGCTGTAAATGTCCGTTCACAGTGGGTGCATGTGAACACGTGGTCATTTCCACCATCATGCACCATCTTACGTCTCAAACGCTTGGTGTGTGACTTTTCTGCAATAATTTTCTCCTTTGACTTTATTCCATTTCTGATATTTGCCCTCCATGCAACACGTTCAGCGGCGACTTGCTCCCAATGTGCATTATCAATGCCTGTATCAATCATGTCCCGCTTACACACATCTTTGTATCGTAGTAGAGGCCGACCCTGAGATCTCTTACCCATCTGTAATTCACCAAAAAAGATATCCTTTGGTATTCTACCATCATCCATCCTCCTAAGATGTCCTATCCATCTAAGTCTACGAAGACTGAGCATGGAATAAACTGTCACACAACCTGATCTTTCCAATACTTCAGTATTTGTGATTTTGTCTTGCCACTTAATACCAAGAATTCTTCGCAGACACCGCATATGAAAGCTGTTTAAGTTGTTCTCTTGGTGTGAGTAAGTTGTCCAGGTTTCACTGCCATAGAGAAGAGTACTAAGGACACAGGCTTGATAGACAAGGACTTTTGTTTTGGCAGTAAGCTTCCTGTTCTCCCAGACTCTTTTTCTTAACCTGTTCATTGTTGTTGCTGCCTTACCAATCCGGATGTTGATTTCCTGATCTAGGGATAATTTGCTATTTACCACTGATCCTAGATATGTAAAATGGTCTACTATCTCTAGTTCGGCGTCGTCAATAAAGATTGATGGTACCCCATGTGCACCTTGTGACATAATCTGTGTCTTCTTTTTGCTAATTGTTAAACCAAATTCAGAACAAGCATTGGAGAATGCAGATAGTAGACATTGCAATTCTTCCTCAGAGTGGGTCGTAACTGCAGCATCATCTGCAAAAAGCAACTCTCTGATCAGTACCCTCCTAATTTTGGTCTTAGCCTTCAATCTCTGAGCATTGTAGAGGCCGCCATCTGAGCGTGAGTGAATGTATATACCACCATCCTGATCATGAAATGCATATTTCAGTAGAAGTGAAAAGTATATTCCAAAGAGGGTGGGAGCTAGTACACAACCTTGCTTAACTCCACTCTTGATTTCAAATTCTTCAGAAGTTGCACCATCAAACTTGATTATACCCTTCATGCCTGTGTGGAACGATTCCACAATGGACAGAAGAGTTGGTGGGCAGCCAATCTTCTTTAGTGCCTTGAACAGACCCTCACGACTGACCAAATCAAATGCCTTTGTGAGGTCGATGAAGGCAATAAACAGTGGTTGATTCTGTTCACGGCATTTTTCTTGCATTTGTCGCAATGAGAATATCATATCAGTGGTAGACCGGTTCTGTCGAAAGCCACACTGTGATTCGGGGTAGACTTGATCTCCTAGGACTTGAAGTCTGCGCAGAACAATTCTGGCAAATACTTTTCCAACAATACACAGAAGTGAGATACCCCTATAGTTGTTGCAGTCGCTCCGATCGCCCTTGTTCTTGTACAGTGTTATGATGCTTGAATCTTTGAAATCCTGTGGGACTTGTCCTTCACGCCAGCATAGCTCTATTAGCTGGTGGATCTGTATAGTGAGTGTGTCTTGCCCACTCCTGATAACCTCTATTGGAATCCCATCCTTACCTGGAGCCTTGCCAGATGCAAGTTCATTTATAGCACACTTAACTTCTGTTATGGTGGGAAGTGTGTCCAGGTGGTCAAGAGTTGGTAGAGCCTCTATGGCGTTGAGGGCATCATCCGCTAGTTTGGTCTCACTTGAGTAAAGCTCCAAATAGTGCTCTACCCATCTGTCCATCTGCTGTTTCTTATCAGTGATGATTTCTCCAGTCAAGGTTTTCAATGGTGCACTTCTTTTGATCACTGGACCGCAGGCTTTCTTTATTCCTTCATACATGCTTCTTATGTCTCCCTTATCACTTGCGATTTGAATGGACTCACATAACTTGATCCAATAATCATTTGCACACTGCCTGGCAGCCTTTTGCACATCCTTCCTAGCTTGCCTAAGCTCACTCAGAGTGTTACGCGTTGGTCTTTCCTTGTTTCTTAAGAGAGCTTTCTTCTTCTTATCAATCAAGGGCTGCAGAGTCTCGCTGTTGGCCGCAAACCAGTCCTGCCTCTTATGATCCACAGTGCCGTAAACCCCTACGGCAGTTTTATAAAGAGTTTCCTTAATTTGACCCCACTTTTCATTTACTGTACAATTTTCTGGTGTATCAGTGAATATATATATATATATATATATATATATCTATAATATATATATATATATATATATATATATATATATATATACTAGGCTGAAAAACATCTGATGGCTGTAGAGATGTGGTTTCTGAGGAAAATGCAAAGAATACCATGGACAGCCAGAAAGACCAATGAACAAGCCCTTCAAGAAACAAATGAAGATCGTAAATTGATTAGAGAAATTAGATGTAGACAGTCAAAATTTTATGGGCATGTTATGAGAAGAAATGGATTAGAGAACTTGGTGACAACTGGTAAGATCGAAGGGAACAGACCAAGGGGAAGACCTAGAAGCAAGTACCTGGATGGCTTGGCCTTGTGGCATGGTCGAGACAGAAACTCGGAGCTGATCCACGACTCTGGTGATCGCGTGAGATGGCAGAACATGACTGCCCACGCTTACCGGCATGGCACATGATGGATGGATATATACTAGCTGCCCGGCCCTGCTTCGCCCAGGCTCTGGCGGGGATCTGTGTATGTATGTATGTATGTATGTATGTATGTATGTATGTATGTATGTATGTATGTATGTATGTATGTATGTATGTATGTATGTATGTATGTATGTATGTATGTATGTATGTATGTATGTATGTATGTATGTATGTATGTATGTATGTATGTATGTATGTATGTATGTATGTATGTATGTATGTATGTATGTATGTATGTATGTATGTATGTATGTATGTATGTATGTATGTATGTATGTATGTATGTATGTATGTATGTATGTATGTATGTATGTATGTATGTATGTATGTATGTATGTATGTATGTATGTATGTATGTATGTATGTATGTATGTATGTATGTATGTATGTATGTATGTATGTATGTATGTATGTATGTATGTATGTATGTATGTATGTATGTATGTATGTATGTATGTATGTATGTATGTATGTATGTATGTATGTATGTATGTATGTATGTATGTATGTATGTATGTATGTATGTATGTATGTATGTATGTATGTATGTATGTATGTATGTATGTATGTATGTATGTATGTATGTATGTATGTATGTATGTATGTATGTATGTATGTATGTATGTATGTATGTATGTATGTATGTATGTATGTATGTATGTATGTATGTATGTATGTATGTATGTATGTATGTATGTATGTATGTATGTATGTATGTATGTATGTATGTATGTATGTATGTATGTATGTATGTATGTATGTATGTATGTATGTATGTATGTATGTATGTATGTATGTATGTATGTATGTATGTATGTATGCATGCATGCATGCATGCATGCATGCATGCATGCATGCATGCATGCATGCATGCATGCATGCATGTATGCATGCATGCATGCATGCATGTATGTATGTATGTATGTATGTATGTATGTATGTATGTATGTATGTATGTATGTATGTATGTATGTATGTATGTATGTATGTATGTATGTATGTATGTATGTATGTATGTATGTATGTATGTATGTATGTATGTATGTATGTATGTATGTATGTATGTATGTATGTATGTATGTATGTATGTATGTATGTATGTATGTATGTATGTATGTATGTATGTACGTACGTACGTACGTACGTACGTACGTACGTACGTACGCACGCACGCACGCACGCACGCACGCACGCACGCACGCACGCACGCACGCACGCACGCACGCACGCACGCACGCACGCACGCACGCACGCACGCACGCACGCACGCACGCACGCACGCACGCACGCACGCACGCACGCACGCACGCACGCACGCACGCACGCACGCACGCACGCACGCACGCACGCACGCACGCACGCACGCACGCACGCACGCACGCACGCACGCACGCACCTACCTACCTACCTACCTACCCACCCACCCACCCACCCACCCATCCATCCATCCATCCATCCATCTATCTATCTATCTATCTATCTATCTATCTATCTATCTATCTATCCGCATGTGATTACATGTGATGGCATGTGTTGACACACGCGGCCAACTTTTTTTTTAAACAAAAACAAAATCGAGAATATACCCATTTAATTGTGTACTGACCTTCTCTCTGCCAAGCGAACGGAAAAAACAAATGCTTTGATTACTTCAAAAGTTCCACTCCGAAAAAAAGTAGGCCCTACAGAAATAAAGTTCTAACGTATCTAAAACAAATCCATTGTTTTTAATGAACACTGATTGTAAAAACATAAAAAGATGTGTTACAAAATTTTCACTATTTAAATAGATGCATTACTTTTATGATAATTTTTATGAAAATGCCTTAAAGATTATATTTCTATATATTATAACTCTTATGCCTGTAAATAAATATAGAAAAGACTTTTAAATCTATGAAAACAATGCAACAATCTATACATAAAATAATAGTGATGTTATTAAAAGTTATGACCCTTGAAATACCTTTTCTTATGTTAAGTCCCCTTGATAGAAATGATAAATAGTAGCTGCCCGGCCCGGCTTCGCTCAGGCTCTGACGAGGATCTATCTATCTATCTATCTATGTATCTATCTATGTATCTATCTGTGTATCTATCTATATATCTATCTATGTATCTATCTATGTATCTATCTATGTATCTGTGTATCTATGTATCTATCTATCTATCTATCTATCTATCTATCTATCTATCTATCTATATATCTATCTACCTACCTACCTATCTATCTATCTATCTAGCTATCTATCTATGTGGAGCATCTCATTTAATTCATCGTAAAGCGAACGAAATAAACAAATGCTTCGATTACTTCAAAAGTTCCACTCCGAAAAAAACACAGAAATAAAATTCTAACGTATCTAAAATAAATCCATTATTTGTAATGCACACTGGTTTTAAAAACATACAAAGATGTGTTAGAAAATTTTCACTATTTAAATAGATGCATTACTTTTATGATAATTATGAAAATGCCTTAAAGATTGTATCATTATTTATTATAACTCATATGCCTGTAAATAACTATAGACAAAGAGTTTATAAATCTTTGGGGGGAAAACCCCCCCGCATTTTAACTGTATTTTAACAGGCGTGCTACGTGTAAGGTATGCATAAAGTATGAACAACACACACAAAATTAACTTAAGAATGTCCTTCCAGACACCATGTGCTCTCTTTCACTAAAATAGAAAATTAGATTTTTAACTAACTATTGCATTTCATCTGAATCTGATAAAGGGCACACACACACAAACAAATATTGTCTACATATATAGTAGAGGATATTGAAATATGGTACATGGCCAAAAGAAAAAGGGCAACCTGAAACTACTAAACGTAAATGCTGGGTACTTCAAAGGATAGGCTTCTTCTTTTTTTAGACCAAAAAAAGAAAAACCTGCATTTTAACAGGCATGCTGCGTGTAAGGTATGCATAAGGTATGCACACCCACAACATTGAATGAAAAATGTGATGTTGACACACACGCGGCCAACTTTTTTTTAAAAACAAAAACAAAATCGAGAATATACCCATTTAATTGTGTACTGACCTTCTCTCTGCCAAGCGAACGGAAAAAAACAAATGCTTCGATTACTTCAAAAGTTCCACTTCGAAAAAAAGTACAGAAATAAAATTCTAACGTATCTAAAATAAATCCATTATTTTTAATGAACACTTGTTTTAAAAACATAAAAAGATGTGTTAGAAAATTTTCACTATTTAAATAGATGCATTACTTTTATAATAATTATTAAGAAAATGCCTTAAAGATTATATCACTATATATTATAACTCATATGCCTGTAAATAACTATAGAAAAGAGTTTATACATCTGTGAAAACAATGCAACAATCTATACATAAAATAATAGTGATGTTATTAAAAGTTATGACCCTTGAAATAACTTTTCTTATGTTAAGTCCCCTTGATAGAAATGATAAATATTAGCTGCCCGGCCCGGCTTCGCCCAGGCTCTGGCGGGGATCTATCTATCTATGTATCTATCTATGTATGTATGTATGTATCTATCTATCTATCTATCTATCTATCTATCTATCTATCTATCTATCTATCTATCTATCTATCTATCTACCTATCTATCTATGTGGAGCATCTCATTTAATTCATCGTCAATCAACTCATTTAATCTATAGCCAGGGGACGTAACTTAAGATATAACAATGGTACTAAAAGTTATACCCCTTTTTGTCATATATTTTTATATTTTCTTATGTTCAGTCATGTAATTACAAAATCAAATTTTAGGAAGGTAATAGCTGATAGCTGATAGATAAAACTATCACAGTTGGTTGCACAGGAATGAAAGGAAAACGTGTAGAAAATTTCATCTCAATCGGTTGGACCGTTCGCGAACGCATAAAGGACGGACATACATACTTACATACATACATACATACATACATACATACATACAACGATTTATATATATATGTATATATATATATATATATATATATATATATATATATATATGTGTGTGTGTGTGTGTGTGTGTGTGTGTGTGTGCGTGCGTGCGTGCGTGCGTGCATGCGTGCGCAAACACGCCTTTGCCCTGAAGTTTGACATTCAGTTCATTTAACTTTTCCATAACTTCAATTTCAAACATAAAGTCTAACTGTCACTCTTTATTGACAATGTTAGTATTAAAGCAATGCCCTTTATCTCTAGAAACATCACTATTTCTTCTCTGAGTTCCCACACTCGCCTCAACACCTTGCTGAGACTCAGCCATCGAACATTAGTGTTGTACAGGACATCAGAATGTTCAGTTTCCAAATCGTCAAGTAATGACTTGAACTGTCTGTGATTAAGTCCTCTTGATCTGATGAGGTTGATGACACTGACAACTGGGTCAATAACATGCTTGATATTCAAAACAGTTTTACACAGACTTTCTTGATGACTCACACAGTAAAGTGGAAATAATGTGTGGTCTGGATATTCTGCTTTAATCTTATCACTTATCAACTTTACCAGACCTAAATTTTTTCCAGTCAAAGCACTAGCCCCGTCAGTTGTAACACTTGCCATCTTGTTCCAAACCAACCCAGTTCTTTCAATACATTTAGTAAGAGCATTGAATATATCATGGACTGTGTTTGTGTCTTTGAGTGACTCAACACTCAGTAACTCTTCAGTGAGTTTGAAAGTATAAATATCAATAATTGGGCAGTATGATGTACATCGGTACTCTCATCCAATGCAAGAGAGCACCACAAAAATTGTTTACTTGCATCTTGAAGTTTATGCATCAAATTGTCACTGATCTTGTCAACACGTCTGACCACAGTTCTCCTTGATAAAGTAATGTTGTCAAATCTGTTTTTTTTTTGTTCTGGACACATAATGTTTGCTGCATCTAGCAAACATTCCTTGGTGAACACGCAATCAGAAAATGGCTTGTTCTGTTTTACAATTTTGTGTGACAGCACAAGACTAGCTTCAGTTGCAGCATCTTAAATTGAAGACTGTTTAGTGAAAACAGTTTTCTGTTTCTCCCAATTTTTCACCAACTCAAGGCATTTCCTTTCCTTCTCTTCGGTCGTTAAATTGTATCCGAAGTCGGAATATTTTGTTTGATAATGTCTTTTTACATTGTATTCCTTGAAGACAGCCACTGACTCACGACACAACAAGCAAACTGATTTGCTACACACTTTTATAAAACAGTACTTAGTTGTCCATTCATCATTAAAAACACGGCAATCATCTTCAATCTTACGTTTGTTATTGACACTCATCATAACGGTACATGAAATTTTGTAAAATTCAACAAAATAACTTAAAAATGAATTAAAATTATTTATTTCTAAATGCCCTCGCGGGCCGAACAAATTCACTTAGCGGGCCGCATGCGGCCCGCGGGCCGTAGTTTGCCCACCCCTGTTCTAGGCTATCTACACATCTCGAATTCCCCCCCCCCCCCCAGATGATTCTCACAACTGTTGTTGATAGTTTCAGTTTCAATGTCATCGAAAATGGCTTCACGTGTAACTACAGCTGTGATTCGGCAAAGAGCATCATCATCAGGTGTCATGATGTGCAACAATGTTAGCATACAATGCTTGATCCATATTTGTATAGATCAGTCGGGACTCCGTGGGTGATGTGGTTAGTATCAAGCCGCCCGCCTTGACTTCCCAAGACGTAGGTCAGCATGGCCGAGTGGATAACAACTCATGTTCTTAAACATCCGGTGTGCTGATGCCGAGGTAAGAGGTTCAACACCTACGCCGGACAGTTGGACTACAATGTTGACCTATCGTCCTTGACTTGGGGAGGTAAATTACAAGTACCTCTGAAGTCGGAGTGGGTTCGCCTGCTGGCAAGGGACATTGTTAATAGGGAACACTAATCCATACGCAAAATTCTGTCCAGCACTACTAGAGCGCCAAAAAAAAAAGAGTAAAGGTAAGGTACAGAACTCCCTGTCCCGGGAAGGTTAACCCGGTCAACAACTGCCCGCAGAAGTCGGATGTGTCGGCCTAACGGCGCAAGAACGCAGCTTTGCTGTAAACAGGCACAACGCAATCACGTCTGAAAAAAAACTCCGGATGAACGCAGAAGAAGAAGAAGAAGAAGAAGAAGAAGAAGAAGAAGAAGAAGAAGAAGAAGAAGAAGAAGAAGAAGAAGAAGAGGAAGAACCCCCTGTCGAGAATTGCGGTCTTTTAGGTACATGATGCAAAGCGAATATTTTTTATAGACCAACTAGCTGCCCGGCCCGGCTTCGCCCAGGCTATGGCGGTGATCTATCTATCTATGTATCTGTCTATGTATGTATCTATGTATGTATGTATGTATGTATGTATGTATGTATGTATGTATGTATGTATGTATGTATGTATGTATCTATCTATCTATCTATCTATCTATCTATCTATCTATCTATCTATCTATCTATCTATCTATCTATCTATCTATCTATCTATCTATCTGTCTGTCTGTCTGTCTGTCTGTCTGTCTGTCTGTCTGTCTGTCTGTCTGTCTGTCTGTCTGACCCGGCCCGGCTTCGCCCAGCTCCTGGTGGGGAGCATCTCATTTAATTCATATAAGTAGTCATATAAGCTCCCGTTCCCGACTATCTATCTGTCTGTCTGTCTGTTTGTCTGTCTGTCTATCTGTCTGTCTGACCCGGCCCGGCTTCGCCCAGACCCTGATGGGGAGCAAATCATTTAATTCATATAAGTAGTCATATAAGCTCCCGTTCCCGACTATCTGTCTGTCTGTCTGTCCGACCCGGCCCGACTTCGCCCAGGCCCTGGTGGGGAGCATCTCATTTAATTCATATAAGTAGTCATATAAGCTCCCGTTCCCGATCTATCTATCTATCTATCTATCTATCTATCTATCTATCTATCTATCTATCTATCTATCTATCTATCTGTCTAGTCTATCTATCTGTCTGTCTGTCTGTCTGTCTGTCTGTCTGTCTGTCTGTCTGTCTGTCTGTCTGTCTGTCTGTCTGTCTGTCTGTCTGTCTGTCGTGTCTGTCTGTCTGTCTGTCTGTCTGTCTATGTATGTATGTTCGGCCCGAACATAACAACAAAATATAGATAGAATAGAAGAATAGATAGAAAATATGATTGGAAGAGATCTATCTAAAGTAAACTTGGCTCCCGTTCCCGACTATCTGTCTGTCAGTCTGTCTATCTGTCTGTCTATCTGTCTGTCTGACCTGGCCCGGCTGCACCCAGTCCCTGGTGGGGAGCATCTCATTTAATTCATCGTCAATCAACTCATTTAATCTATAGCCAGGGGACGTAACTTAAGATATAACAATGGTACTAAAAGTTATATCCCTTTTTGTCATATATTTTTATATTTTCTTATGTTCAGTCATGTAATTACAAAATTAAATTTTAGGAAGGTAATAGCTGATAGCTGATAGATAAAACTATCACAGTTGGTTGCACAGGAATGAAAGGAAAACGTGTAGAAAATTTCATCTCAATCGGTTGGACCGTTCGCGAACGAATAAAGGACGGACATACATACATACATACATACATACATACATACATACATACATACATACATACATACATACATACATACACACAATGATTTTTATATATTAAGATTAGCACCCTACGGGTGATGTCTTCAATATCAATCCACACGTCTATACTTCAAATGACATTACCTGGTAATCATTGTAGACTGGATCAACCTGGTATCCCATGTCAGTTGTGTATTTCTGATCCATTTGTGGATTCTAACTTCCTGACTGTCGGTCCAGCAGGAGAGCGTGCTAGCCAATAAAGCGGTCCCTTCTGTGTGGCTGAACAGCACTTTAATTACCCAATAGAGCTGTTGTTAGAACCGCTGTTTCATGTCTTGTACACGAGTCACAATTTCTAATCATCATTAACACCATCATCGTCACCACCATTGTAGCTAGTTGTCCCTGGGGGGAAAGTGGAGTCAACCAGCACACCTGTTAATTATCCTATTTCTCAGTTTTTCTCTCTCTGCAGGTGGATATTTGTCTACATACCCTTTTTTTAGTTTTAGTTAAAGTCTCTCTCTCTCTCTCTCTCTCTCTCTCTCTCTCTCTCTCTCTCTCTCTCTCTCTCTCTCTCTCTCTCTCTCTCTCTCTCTCTCTGACAATATCCCTCTTCCCGTTCCTTTAGCACATAACCCCACAAACACAGGTTTCGAACAACATTATAAAACATTTATTGCAGAAAAGTGTACTTTTGGTGTGTCATGGATGGGTGTGAAGATATGTGGTGGTATTTATCTTGAATGTGTGACATAATGTTGTATAGGATGAACACCAGAGTTTTTCCATCATGATACAGCCATTCGACTTCACAAAGGACATAACGTTGAATCTCTCACCCGGCTGTTTTCTTTCTGACTGATGAAGGTTTTGTTGACAATATGTTCTGGAACCATAGTAAACAATATATTCTCCACTGAAATTCTAGGTTAGTTCTAGTCTTCAAGTATACACAGTCAACAATCTGTAATGTTTTTTTTTTTATTTCCTGTGAATGTCAGATAAACACTGCTTTATTGCGTAATTATTGTCCATTTTCTTTTTTCACAAAACAATCGGTTGTATATTCCTTCTCACTTAGAGTGACTCAGGTTCTTGTGTAATTTTTTTTCTCACACTGGTTTTACTTTCTGGTGACATAGATTACTGTCCCCAATTCTGACCAAATGTTTCGGCTCAGATGGGTAATCACCTTAATTGTCAAGTGCAGGGAACCTGTTGAGTAAAACCACAGCTTGTGAGAGAAACGCAACTCCGACCTATGATATGTGAATGTAGGTAATTGGCTATATTCAGAAAGTAATCTCCCTAGATCATACTAGA
>JACEFZ010003745.1:0-43594 GCA_014155875.1 Cepaea nemoralis | reverse complement strand
AGTTACACATTCCTTAATCGTAGTTACAGTTCCCGGATATTCACCAGTATGTGCGTGTGTGTGTCTGTGTCTTTGTCTGTGTGTGTGTGTGTGTGTGTGTGTGTGTGTGTGTGTCTGTGTGTGTGTGCTTGTGTGTGCATGTCTCTGGTTGGGTGCGTGTATTGTGCGTGTGTGTGTGTATAGTTAGTTAGTTAGTTAGTTAGTTAGTTAGTTAGTCGCAGTTTCAACTTCACAGCAACGGGTCGTCCCCATTATGCTCCGTTCCTGTGCCAGTGAATATCACACAAAACGCTCCCCACTGCCAAATGTGAAAAGTGGAAAAGACAGGATTCTCGACAAACAACAGCCCGCACAGATACACTGTGCATAATGCCGCCGCCAGAATGTCAACACAATAGTCCTCCACAAAACACCCAGTTCATTTCTGATGGAATCGGCATCTCATCTGGATGTTTCCTAGATGTTCACCCACACAGTCCACGAAATACAGTTCATCGTCGATGGTAGTGGCAGTCAACCAGAAACCCAGCAGCCACGCATTTCTACATAAGGCAAAAACCGATCAACTCTGGGACATAGCCATCTGCCATCGATCCGAACATGCAGTCACGTTCCAAAAAAAGCCTCGGGCAGATTCAAAAGCATTTCACATGAAACTCACAGCTCACAGTGTCGCGCCACGCACTCACTCAGTAGCAGAGCGACGGAACCATCAAGCCTTCTTAGTCGCCTCTTACGACATGCGTGGTAGGCTGCAGTGTTGCTATTCTTTGCTTCCCTTATGGGCCCCGACAACACACGAGTGTGTGTGTGTGTGTATGTGTCACGTGTGTCTGTTTGTATCCATGTTTATGTGTGCGTGTGTGTGCATGGCCGTATGTGTTTCAGTTGGCACGTGTGTCTGTGTCACGTGTGTGTGTGTGTGTGTGTGTGTGTGTGTGTGTGTGTGTGTGTGTGTGTGTGTGTGTGTGTTTGAGTGTGTGTGTTGCATCTCTGCATAAAATAGGGTGCAGAAACAGTATCCTTTTATAAAGTCACAAACAACAATGACACGAATTGTAATTATTAAATGAGATCACATTTTAAACAAATTAAATATGTTGGACACCTAAATGGACATACTATCATTCTTAATATTACAGTAAGGAAAAGTGGAGGAGGACAAAAACTGCTTAAGGTGAAAAATACCTCAACAGACGAGACGGGACCCTTAGATTACTCCACCTCAGTTATGGATAAACAGACATAGAGAACGAACGCAAGAATGACTTACGAACTGTGTGAGTAGGCCAGTCTAGAATACGCTGCCGCAAACAGACTGACAGGCGAAAGGACGAATAGACAGATAGATAAATTGAAAGGATAATTGTTTGGTATATAAGTTGACAGGTAGCAGGCAGGCAGGCAGGCAGGCAGGCAGGCAAGACAGTAGATAGGCATGAATGTAGATAGGTGGATGGAGGGATTGGCGGATAGATGGATGGATGGGGAATGGATAAGTGGATAGACACATATGTGGTGTATGGGTGGATGAATGCTCTGACATAACACATCATTGAAAATATTTTATAAAGTAATCCGCAGATTATAGATTGTCTCTCTAAAACTCGAAAATGATTCACCACTTTCATTTTCTCGCATTTCTTTCCTGCTATTTCCACAACACCTTATCCATTCGAAATGCATCACAAAGAATCTTGCCTATTCGAGTGGTTATATGAAGATGCATAAATACTTCGATAAATATTTATCTGCCTCTTAACGATTTGCTAATTTAAATTTATGTTGCGGCAGTACCTCTTTCTTTTCCCCGCGCCCTATAGTTATAACGTGCGGCCTGCAATTAGCTAGCCTCATTATCGTCACCTTACTTTCAGGTTCAATGTATACCTCTAATGCAGGTGTTCTAAAGATATGTTTCTTCCTGGTATTTCTGTTCTTCGTGTATCTCCGTGAACATTTTTACACGAAACTGATGTGAACTGTAAGAAAACAACTAGTCAGCTACAGAAAGAATGAAATGTCATAATTTATGACATAATATATATGTCCAAGGTAAATGGAGAACATCGTAACAACTGGAAAGATCGAGGGGAAGAGAGGCAGAGGTAGACCAAGAGAAGTGATGCTGGATTGATTGAGACGGTGGCATGGAGGAATATCAGCAGCAGAGTTGATCCAGAAAACCAAAGACCGAGATCTATGGAGAGCCATGAACGCCTACGCCAGCCGGCACGGCACTTGATGATGATGAAACGGTAACCTTCTTAAACAGGTGAACCAGTTCAGCTATGGTGTAATAGTTGTATCAGCTGATAGCAGATGCCCGGTAGAGATTATGCCAAGAATCGTCAACGCGAAATTAGCCCTTTGCAATATAGAAGCTATAATCACAAATCAAATGTTGTCAACTGCATTCAGAAAGAGAGTGTTACATATTTTGTAGATCTGGTACGACTGTATGCATGTGAAACATTCACAATATCGCACAATCTGAGAAACATCTAATGGCAGTGTATATGTGGTGTCTGAGGAAAATACAAAGAATACCATAGACGGACAGGAAAGCAAACGTGTCGGTCCTTTAGGGCAAACATTAAATCAGTAAGTTAGGAAAGCAAACGTGTCGGTCCTTTAGGGCAAACATTAAATCAATTCAGTTTTTTCTTTTTTTTTCGCCTTCGTTCGCTTTGAACTCAATCGTAGTCCATACGCATGCTGCTACTTCTAGTGCATTAGACTGATTGTTGTAATCAGTCAGTTGATTAGAGGCATTAGACTGATTGTTGTAATCAGTCAGTTGATTAGAGACATTAGACTGATTGTTGTAATCAGTCAGTTGATTAGAGGCATTAGTCTGATTGTTGTAATCAGTCAGTTGATTAGAGGCATTAGACTGATTGTTGTAATCAGTCAGTTGATTAGAGGCATTAGACTGATTGTTGTAATCAGTCAGTTGATTAGAGGCATTAGTCTGATTGTTGTAATCAGTCAGTTGATTAGAGGCATTAGACTGATTGTTGTAATCAGTCAGTTGATTAGAGGCATTAGTCTGATTGTTGTAATCAGTAAGTTGATTAGAGGCATTAGACTGATTGTTGTAATCAGTCAGTTGATTAGAGACATTAGACTGATTGTTGTAATCAGTCAGTTGATTAGAGGCATTAGTCTGATTGTTGTAATCAGTCAGTTGATTAGAGGCATTAGACTGATTGTTGTAATCAGTAAGTTGATTAGAGACATTAGACTGATTGTTGTAATCAGTCAGTTGATTAGAGACATTAGACTGATTGTTGTAATCAGTCAGTTGATTAGAGGCATTAGTCTGATTGTTGTAATCAGTCAGTTGATTAGAGGCATTAGACTGATTGTTGTAATCAGTAAGTTGATTAGAGACATTAGACTGATTGTTGTAATCAGTCAGTTGATTAGAGACATTAGACTGATTGTTGTAATCAGTCAGTTGATTAGAGGCATTAGTCTGATTGTTGTAATCAGTCAGTTGATTAGAGCATTAGACTGATTGTTGTAATCAGTCAGTTGATTAGAGGCATTAGACTGATTGTTGTAATCAGTCAGTTGATTAGAGGCATTAGACTGATTGTTGTAATCAGTCAGTTGATTAGAGGCATTAGTCTGATTGTTGTAATCAGTAAGTTGATTAGAGGCATTAGACTGATTGTTTGTAATCAGTCAGTTGATTAGAGGCATTAGACTGATTGTTGTAATCAGTCAGTTGATTAGAGGCATTAGACTGATTGTTGTAATCAGTCAGTTGATTAGAGGCATTAGTCTGATTGTTGTAATCAGTAAGTTGATTAGAGGCATTAGACTGATTGTTGTAATCAGTCAGTTGATTAGAGGCATTAGACTGATTGTTGTAATCAGTCAGTTGATTAGAGGCATTAGACTGATTGTTGTAATCAGTCAGTTGATTAGAGACATTAGACTGATTGTTGTAATCAGTCAGTTGATTAGAGGCATTAGACTGATTGTTGTAATCAGTCAGTTGATTAGAGGCATTAGACTGATTGTTGTAATCAGTCAGTTGATTTGAGGCATCAGACGTAGACAGTGTTGGACAGTGTTTTCCCCCACACCCGCTGCCTTTACTCCCACAAAACATATATAGCCTGAGTTGACCGTGGAGATTTGGTCCATATTTAAATTCGCATTGATGTGAAGTCAAACCCATGATGCCATGGCAGACAGCGTTTGCCTTGCCACTACGCTACCATGGCCCCATGCTTAATTTCAGGTGGGTAATTTGGTCCATAACGTATCAACCCATCTGTTGATCTCATTTTTAATGTTGGTGAAAACTTTCCATTCACTATTGGTGATTATATTTTCCTAACAATTTCCTTGTGATTCTTTAAAGTTCTCTGAGGTTTCCTTTCACTGCTGCATCCTCTGCCCCTCTTGCTGGGGCATCACTTTTATTCGACATTATGTGTTTCTTAACTTTTTTGTTAGCTTATGTTAAATTTTCTTAGGCCCTGATATTAGCAGCCCTGATTTTTCCGTAAATGAGGTCAGTCTTTTTATTTTACCTTTATTCTATTTACTTAAGGTTTTCCAGCATTGTTCATGCTTTATGTTTTCGTTCCCTTCTTCCTATTGCCAACACCTTTCAGTGATATTTTTCATACACTTTTACAATTACATTAAAAATTATACAAAAATGACTTAGCTGATGTTAATCGGTTATGTCTGCAGTTGTATGTTCTGCCGTGAGCGTGGGGTCGAATGAACAGCATTTGCGTATGTTAACATATAGCTCTAAGTTTGGCCAAGCATTCTAAGGCTTACAAATTCTTCTTCTCGTTCTCGTTAAAGTACTTATAGTGCCTTCTCATGCACATTTCTAACATCCGTGTGTGCTTTCAGTCTGACGACCAAGTTTATGTTGTCTATTTAATATGTGTATCAATGATTTTAACCGAAAAAAGCAACACAAACATATATCATGGCCACACGATATAAATTGTATTATTTGGACTCAAACACTGACTTCGCAATCAGAAAGAAATGACAATTATTGAAAGAAAAGCAGTCTAGAATATGAAACAGGTTGATCGCAACTTCCTGCAAAAGAAATGCAATGTTTTGTTTAGATCTGCCATTGTATGTGACCTTGATGTATAGGAGAATGATGGAAATTAGAAATGTCAAGTTTTAATAAGTTTAATGTATATTCAAATGTTGAAACATGATGTATCTAAAGCACAATTATTTTGTGGATAGTTTGGCAAAAAGCCGTCCCACATAAAGGCATTCGCCAAAGCCCGTGTTTCAAATAGAAGCGAGGATGCTTTGATTTCAATTGAATAAACGAAAGCTGTAAATTATAGTTTCTGTATGTTGTGAGCAGGATGAAAATCGAATATAAATTCCCTGAAAGAGTAGTTATAATTGGGTTGCCTATTTGTTACTGATCGGGTCTGTCAAAAATGTTATTCTTATGTACTGGATAATTGCATAGCTTTTGTAACTGTATAGTCATAGTTAATGAGTGAAACCTGCGTACGCAGGGATGTAGTCATGTTCATACGTTGATGATACATGCAGTTTTACGTTACATAATGTACATTACAAGGTTAATATTTGCTTCGTTATTTTTTTAATATATTAAGATAATATCGTCTGTTCCCATGATTTCGTGTCTACAATTATGCCTCATCATCATCATGTGCTCTGCCTACTGGAGTTGGCGTTCATGTCTCCCCACATATCTCGGTCTCCGGTATTCTGGATCAACTCTGCCAATGATATAACTCCATGCCACCGTCTAAGTCTGTCCAGCAGCATTTTTCTCCGTCTGACAACCTCTTTCCCCACTCATCTTTCCAGTCGTCGAGTAAGTCTAGGGATTATAAATCTTCTCTTAGTTGTATTTTATGTTTGAATAAGTCACACAAGAAGCAGTTCTTAATATGTTACAACTTAAGAGCAATGTTTCTTCTTCTCATAGTCGAAATCGTGTGAAGTTGTCTATGGTTTTGTATACATACTTCTCTCAATTGTGCTGGCAATCATTCCCGATACAACTAGCTCTCTAGCAATTATTCTCCGGGTCTGCCCTTGCTTCTTTCTATTTCCCACTTTTCTTTAGTCACTACAGTTTACTTCTTCTTGTGACATATCAAAATAATGTGAATTGCCTTTTTTCCAATATGAGCCTGCGTTTCTACTCCTAAGTTGATGTCTTTCAAACCAAGTTTCTTTTCCAATTGGTTCTCAGCATTCTTCTAAGAAACCACATTTCAGTATTTTTCTATGAAACATTGTTTTATCATTCGTATAAAGAACCACATTCCAGCACCGTTTTTGTAGAACCACATCAGCATACATCGCACCATTCATCCATAGAATACAATATAAGCATCTTACATAGAACCACGGTCTATAATTCTTCTATATAATCACAACACAGCAACCTTCTATTCAACCACATGTCAGCTTTATTTTATAATTTCACATCGCATAATTTTTCTATTGATCCATATCACAGCAGTCTACAAGTAATTTCACACTAGCCTCTAGATCTGCTGTCCTAGAGATAGGCGACCTGGACAACAATGTATTGGACTATGTTATGATTCAGGTTTTTCAGAGGATTCATGGCCAGCCAGCAAGCCAACAAAACGGCTACAAACTAACCAACCAATCAGCCAACCACCCAGCCAGTCAACAAAACAGCAAGCAGCTAACTAACCAATCAACCAACCAGCCACGAACCATCCAACTAATCAACAACCTGCGAAGTGTTTAGTGCAGTGGTTCTCAAACCGGTGGGAAATAATCCCCCCCCCCCCCCTTGGAATTTAAGGGTTTCCAAGGGGGTGGGGAGGATTAAGATTATTTCAAAATCGCGTTAATACAAGAATCGATTACTTGATATTGTTTTTCCCTCCATACTTTACGGTTGTGTTCTTCTCGCCCTTCTGAAATTCGTTTTATAAATTAAGTAGTCCCTCAAATCACGTTTTATGTAGACGTCTAGACTTGTTCCAGTATGTGTTATTAAATTTAGCTTCCATTTTGACGTAAATTGTGTATGGGAAAGAGGGGATTTTATAGGGAGGAAATACGAAAGAGGGGGGGGGGGTGGAGATGAAATTCTAAACATATAGTGAAGGGATGCATGGGCCAAAAAAGGTTTAGAACCACTGGTTTAGTGGTTTCTCTTAACTCCAGACGACATATGTGTCAAATCCCCAATAGCAGCGATATTTTCTTTCTCTAGCATATAACTCCAAGTTTGACCCATCCTCAAACTTTGGCGCCAGGAATAATTTACTGCAGATGTGGCAGACGGTGTTAATCTGACATCAAGGCCCATTGAATGTCGTCTAATAAAATTACTTCCGTACATGGAGGGCCAACTATTACCCCTTCAAGCGTCCAAGTACACTTCTTTCTTCAACGAGGCATTGTCATCATTTGGAGGCAACAAACGAGTTCAAAGCCGCATGTGGTCATGATAGCTTTTAAATATATTGTGTAGTGCAGTAGTTCTCAACCGGTGGGGAATCTTCCCCCCCCCCCCGGTATGGAATTTATCCACCCCTCCCCCGCCAGGGAAGAATTTTAGGGTTTCCAGGTGGATGGATTAGGACCCCAGATTGGCAAGCTCAAACTGGCTTCAGGACCACACACAGCGCGATTGTCCCTCTTTCTTGAATTATGTGTGATCGTGTGTGTGTGTGTGTGTGTGTGTGTGTGTGTGCCTGTGTGTGTGTGTGTGCGCGCGCGCGCGCATTCTGAACATATGGTGAAGGGTGCTGGGACCTAAAAGGTTGAGAGCCACTGGTATAGTGTATCCTCAGTTATCTTTTCTTCCTTCTTCTATATATGTCGATTAATATCTATGATTGTACTTCTCCTACAATGTCAAGGACTCAAGTGTCCAAAAATATTAATATTTCTGCTGGGAAATTATTAAAAAAAAATAAAAATAAAAAACTGAAGCTCTCTAGTTGTTATCCACAGGACATTGCTGCATGTTCATCAAAGTACATCTCAGAAATGTTTAATACTTCTTGAGGGATTGGGGGGGGGGGGGGGGGGGGGGGAGAGAGAGAGAGAGAGAAGTTAAGTATATTTTCTTAAATGCCCGTATTTCCCAAGTCCGTCTAATAATATTAAAGATAAATTTATTTCATTTTTCTATTCCCATGTCAACTTTCTGTCATTTTCCAGAGTATACATATTGCCATTCGTGTTTTCTCAAGAAAGAAAGCGTAAGCGAATGTGCAGGAGGAGTTCAGGTCAGGATGGCAAGGGAAGGAGGCAATCCGCATGCGAGTTAAATGCTTCCGTTGTGCTCTCGATTAAAGAGTATTGACCAGATTTATGTTTTAAGCAGCTTATATCTAAAATTACGTTGACGAGATTTGACTGACATTTTTGACGCATTCTGGTCGTTGTCATTAGTTTGGATCTCATAATCTTTGAAAGTGTTAGTGTACTTTGTGTAACCTCGGTTGGTGTCATCACAGCAATATATTGCGTATTATGTATAGTATGTGAGTCAGGTCTTAGTCAGATATGATGGAACTACCGTATGACAGTAGACGGCACTACTTGCGGTCTATTACCGCCAATTGTTTGACGGCGCTCACCAAAACGGCTTTGGGCTGAGGAGTGCAACTGGGAGGATACAAGCCTTACCCTAGTGTGAGTAAATGCAACCTAAGGACTAAATGTCATGGCAGTGCACACCAGGCCCTAAGCGTTGGTCGGCAACTGGTCTAGGGTGGAAGTTCCGGAAGGCGGACAGTTAGAGTATTGCTTTGCTGATCTGGCAGCTTCTACGGCTTGTAGTGGTAGTGTTCCTGACGTGTTGGTGTTACCTTTCCTCTGGAGTATACTAGGCGGGCCGAAAGAGTGATGGGCAACGCATAGTCTCTAAATTTAGTCCAGACTTTGTGTTATATAGAGATGTATAACTTCATTTTACATCCGATCGTCTGTTAAGACGGCAAGTTGCCAATCATGTAAAGCTAGTACAGTATAGACTGATTAGAGAAATTACACGTAAACAGTCAAGATTTTTAGGCATGTTACGGGAAGGAGTACACTGAAGGATTTGGTGACAACTAGCAAGATTGAGTGGGGTAGGGTGGGGGAGGGTGGGGGGAGGGGATATAAGAGGAAGGCAGAGAGAAAAATATCTACATGGATTGGCCACATGGGGTAATCAAGACAAAAACACAGAGCTGACCCACAACTCTGGTGATCGTGTGAGATGACAAAATATAACCGCTCACGCTTATAGTCATGGCACATGATGATGATCTATCTGCCTGCCTGCCTGCCTGTCTGTCTGCATATATGGCTGTCTATCTACATATCTATTTACCTACCCAAAATATTCTTCCATCCATCCGCCTGGCTGCAGTAACTGCTTGTCTGTCTGTCTGTCGGTCTGTCCACATTTTAATATACATTCTATGACATATGTTTACCTGGCTTATGTTTGTAACATGTAATAATGAAAATAACAATTCTTGTAATATCTCCCTATAATTATTACTCCATCAAATCCCCTATGACCCTTCTTCTATCACTGTCTCTACTATAGTAATTACTACTGCCCTAACGGAGCGGAGACAATATATTTCTAACCACTAAATACTCCAATAGAACCTATAGAAGATATGCGTCATCATGACTGAATATAACTTAAACCAGTCATGATTACGTTGTTAGCTGCTGTCTCAGTCATCTGCTGTTTCAGTAGTCTTCTGCTGTATCAGTCATCTGCTGTCTCAGCTATATGCTGTCCTCAGCACCGATTCTCATTACCCAGTTTCCAGCCGATTTCACACGACATACGAGAATTAATGTCCTCTAGTCTCGATCCCATTATTTCTAAGACCTTCCAGCCATCTTGTAGCCGCGGTAGTGTAATGACTAACATGCATGCCTGTCTTCACAGTGCTTATATGTTCAAATCCCCATTGACGCGGAATTTGTTTTTTGAACTAACTCTGATCCCCAGGTCGACATAGTCTAAAACGGATATCAGTAAATATACTGGGAAGTAAAACCGACCGTTTGTATCGTGCACATTTAGACCACAAAGTGACGTTTCATTACACTTTTAACACGCGATGTTATAAAAAGACAACCTAGTTAAAACTGAAAATATCATTCAACGGCAGTAGTTTCTTCCTCTCCTTCTTTGTATTTCGTCATGTATCCCCCCCCCCCCTTATTTTTTTTTTTTTTTTTGCATCATAGGTTCTGCCGGCTTCGTGGCGTAGAGGTTATGACTTTTCTCCGTAATCTCGTATACTCTCGTCGGTAACGTGATGACGGTTAGAATCAGCAGTGGTTCGAATCGCATCGGTAACTTACGGGGTATGTGAGCCGGCCGCTCAGAAAGCAATGGCAAACTACTGAGCGTATTCTTGCCAAGAAATCAACATACAGCTGAAAGTTGCTGGTGTTGACAGCGATGTCCTGTAAAGGATATGCAAAAAAAAAAAAATCATAGGTTCTGAACCAAACCGCTCCATGCTATCTTATACTTAGCTATCCGATGCGGTCCCACTCCTGATCTCATTAGATGGAGAGTAGTTTAATCAAGAAGAAACTAGCCTAGCGCTATGTTTTCAATATGCCACTTAGTCTTGCAGTTCATTCATTCATTCATTAACATGTTCTTTGCAGAACCTCGATCCCATAACAACCTTCCGGAAAACCTCTCGATCATAAGCAAGATGTCCTTGCGTCCGATACACCCATCTGGAGATCATCCGCCACATCCTGCACCCATCTTCTCTTTGGCCTTCCTCTCCCTTTCTTACCATGCATATACCCCTCCATTATGTTTCTCTTCAAACTTTTGTGACGTTTCAAGTGACCAAATCATTTCACTTTTCTTTATTTTATCATCTTTAATAGCCAACCGTCTTCAATATTCAGTTCGTGAAGTATGGATGCATTTGCTCTTTTCTGTATCCAAGATATATATCCAAGTCTTTCAGTAATTGCTGCTGACATTGTTTTACCTTTATTAGATATATAAATATGGCGGGGTCATTGTGTAGTTGTTAGTTCATCTGTGTTATTATATAGCAACACGTCGGACTCACTGTATAATTGTTAGTTCATGCCGGTTCCGTGGCCAAGGTGTTAGGGGAGCAGTTTGTAATCCCACATACCAGCTTTTATAACACATCTGCGCCCGATTTGGCAGCTGACCGCTTTGCGTTGGTTTTTAACGAAATAGTATGGGTGCCGGTCGTTCAGAAAGCAATGGCAAACTAATGAACTTAAACTTGCCAAGAGATCACAAAAGCAAAAAAAAAAGAAATGCTGGTGTTGACTGCGACGCCCCGTAAAGAATATGCAACTATTTTCTTAACATTTGATTTACTATATAGCCACGTAGCTGCGTAACTGTATAATTATTAGTCCACTGCTTTACTATACAGCAACGTGCACAGTCATTGCATAACTATTAGTCATGTGATGCATATATTATAACTTGTGCTACATTGTTTTATTTGATATATAAATTGGGGGGTCATTGTAATGTTAGTTCATTGTGTATTATATAAAACTGGCTCACTGATAATTTAGTTCATGCTGGAAGCAGTTTTATCAATACACTTTTGTCATCTGCGCCCGATTTGGCAGCTGACCGCTTTGCGTTGGTTTTAACGAAATAGTATGGGTGCCTGTAATGGTGTTGACTGCGACGTCCCGTAAAGAATATGCAAACTATTTTCTTAACATTTGATTTACTATATAGCCACGTAGCTGCGTAACTGTTATAATTATTAGTCCACTGCTTTACTATACAGCAACGTGGCACAGTCATTGCATAACTATTAGTTCATGTGATGCAGTATTATTATAACTTTGTGGCGTCATTGCATAACTATTAGTTCATGTGATGCAGTATATTATAACTTTGTGGCGTCATTGCATAACTATTAGTTCATGTGATGTAGTATATTATAACTTTGTGGCGTCATTGCATAACTATTAGTTCATGTGATGTAGTATATTATAACTTTGTGGCGTCATTGCATAACTATTAGTTCATGTGATGTAGTATATTATAACTTTGTGGCGTCATTGCATAACTATTAGTTCATGTGATGCAGTATATAGCAGCGTTGTGGCGTCATTGCATAACTATTAGTTCATGTGGTGTAGTATATTATAACTTTGTGGCGTCATTGCATAACTATTAGTTCATGTGGTGTAGTATATTATAACTTTGTGGCGTCATTGCATAACTATTAGCTGATCTGCTTTACTATACAGCAACTTACCGATGTCACTGTGCACATGTTAGTGCTTGATAATTTGATGATTTTGTTCAGTGTCCTTATTGTTATGACCATCCAACTGTTGTATTGACCTTATCAAACATTTCGCGAAATTATTTAAGAAGGAAATGTGTCGAGGAAGATTGTATTATTCTTTAATCTAGTATATGTACATGTCTAACATGTTACATATATGCTACGTTATCTACGCTGGGATACAAAATAGCCTTGCATATAGCAGAAAGTGATGTAGAATGTTGTAGCGTGATAATTGATGAACTAGCTCTCAGATGATTAGTTGGTAGATTAATTGGTTGGTTGGTTGTTAGATGGTTGGAAGGTTGGTTGATGTTTGATTGGTTGAGTAATTGACTCGTTGTTTGGTTGGTTATTTGATTCACTTGTTGGTTGGTTGGTTGATGGTTTGTTGGTTGAGTTGTTGGTTGATTGATTCACTGGTCAGTTGATTGGTTATTTGTTTGATTGGTTGGTTGATGTTTGGTTGATTGTTTGGTTGATGGTTGGTTGGTTGACAGTTGGTTGATTGGTCGGTTGGTTGGATGGTTGGTTGGTTGGTTGATGGTTGGTTGGATGGTTGGTTGGATGGGTGATGGATGCTAAGTTTGTTGGCTTTTTCATTTGTTGCTTGGTTAATTAGTTGGTTGGCTCGTTGGTTGCTTGGCTGGTTGATCCACTGGAAGATCAAGTTTTAACTCATCAGTCAGATGCATTGGTTTCGGTCTTATCTCATCTCATCTTGTTCCTCTTGTACCTCGCGGTGTCGACGTGAAGTATAAACAGCGGGAGAGTTCCCGCTTATAGGATTCATGTATCGATATTCCTATGGACTCTGCTATTCCCACCGGCTAAAACAGTTGTGTGTCCATCGCAGTAAGAATCGTGTAGAAACCTCCCTCCTGTCCGGTGTAAAAGTACCAACTCCACGCACATTGTTGTGGAGCTCTCGTTATGATCCGACACTGCTATACTCTTGTGAAACATGGACTGTTTATCAGCGACACGCTAGGAAATTGAAACCACTTCCCCACAGTCTGCCTTAGGAAGCTACTGAAGATTAAATGACAAGACAAGATCCAAGACACTGAAGTTCTAGAAAGAGCGTCCATGCCCAGTATTCACACTCTACTAATGAAAAATCAGATTCGCTGGGCTGGTCACGTAACTCGTATGAGATATCACAGGCTCCCTAAACAAATTTTTTACGACGAGCTGCGTTGTGGTAAACGCTCCCAAGGCGGCCAGAGGAAACGCTGGGAGACTGTTGCTGAAGTCCGTAATACATCATTACATAAGGGTGCAGTCACTTGTGAAGCAACCAAGCCTGCAAGAGCTGTGAAGAAAAGGCTGGACAGAAAAACCACTGCAGGAGATCCTCCTCCCGGAACGTCCAACATTCTTTGCCCACATTGTCAAAGAACATTTCGAGCCAACATAGGCCTTATCAACCATCTTAGAACTGATGGCTCCGTACTTTCAACCCCACTGGATGAAATAAATGGTCATCGTCATTCTTGATGGACAAACAACATGATCCGTATACAAGTAGCCACTCCACGCACATTGTTGTAGAGCTGATTACCCTTTCCAAGTTCAGAAACCAGCGGGGTATGCACAATTGGTACTGAGACTTGACATCTGCGATACGGATGTAAATAGGTCATGATGTCTGGAGCACACGCAGGCTGGCTGGTAATAGGCTTAGGTTTGTAAAATGTACTCCCCAGGATGTAGGTAACTCATTGTTAACGGATTCCGGCCAGATGCCAAAGAGGGATCTCTCAGACTTAAAGGTTCAGGTTCGGTTCTCAGCAGAAATGTGATGTTCAGTTACCACTAATTTTAAGTTCCTGTTGTTGTTCGTGTTGATGATGATGGCATCGTCTTCATTACTTATAGGTTGAGTGGTATAGAACGGTTGG
Source organism: Cepaea nemoralis (assembly GCA_014155875.1). NCBI lineage: Eukaryota > Metazoa > Mollusca > Gastropoda > Stylommatophora > Helicidae > Cepaea > Cepaea nemoralis. The sequence goes on along the minus strand of JACEFZ010003745.1, from coordinate 29,358 downwards.
AGCATACTTTAACAGCTGGAAACATAGAAATAATTACGTAGATAGCGAATGGAAGGAGAGAGAGAGAGAGAGAGAGAGAGAGAGAGAGAGAGAGAGAGAGAGAGAGAGAGAGAGAGAGAGAGGACAAGAGAGAGAAAGAAAGAGAGTGGGTGAAAGAAAGAGAGAAAGAGAGAGAGAGAGAGAGAGAGAGAGAGAGAGAGAGAGAGAGAGAGAGAGAGAGAGAGGAGAGAGAGAGAGAGAGAGAGAGATTTTCTGACCAGCCTGTCGACAACGCGTTCAAAGACATAAGTTCATATATTGATACATTTTGTCACAGATAGTAAGATGTGCGGGGGCATAATCGCTTACGCCAATTGGAGCAGAGATTTTCTTCCATTCGTCGCTATATTTGATAGCATTTGTCCGATATTAACGTGTAAACTTTACGCAATTGGCAAGCAGAGAGTAATGATAAATGATGGTACGACTTTAATGGAAGGATAGGAGAGAAGAGGATTAACGAGAAGGAGGAGGGAGAAAAGGAATGAAAAGGACAAGACAATGTGAAGAAGAAGGAGAAGACGCAGTACAACAAACAAAGGGAAGGACAATAAGAACAAAACTACACACAACTCACATTACTACGACTACAGCTAACATAATAACGATAGTACATATTGCTGGCGATACAGCTTCCAAATATGACTACCTATTTCTTATTATCATTGCATTAGTGTGCCAGTTCGTTCACGTCTTGTTAATTTTTCGGTTAACAATGGTTTTACCTTTCTTAGTTCTCTCTCTCTCTCTCTCTCTCTCTCTCTCTCTCTCTCTCTCTCTCCCTCTCTCTCTCCCTCTCTCTCTCCCTCTCTCTCCCTCTCTCTCTCTCCCTCTCTCCCCCCTCTCTCTCTGTATGTCTCTCTCTCTCACTCTCTCTCTCACTCTCTCTCTCTATCTCTCTCTCTCTCTCTCTCTATCTCTCACTATCTCTCCCTATCACTCTCCACGTCTCCCTGTCTCTCACGTTATCTCATGTTAAACATTGCCTCAACGAGTCATGTATTATTGATTATTTTTCATGCGTTTTAATGCTTATTGTTTTTTGTTGTTGTTAAAGAATTGCTTCAAAAGAGATGTTGAATGAAAGAATGTATGAGAGGAAATAGAGAAGGAGGGCAGAATGTCAGACGGGCCTGCGTGCCCAATTCTTAACCCTTTGAAAATAAAGATTTTCGTTCGTTCGTTCGTTTGTTCACTATCTCTCTTTCTTTCTCTCTCTATATAAATATATCTCTCTCCATCGCTCTCAATCTCTCTATATCTTTCTATTTATCTATCTCTGCCGCTCTCATTGTCTTAATCTCTCTCTCTCTCTCTATCTCTCTCTCTCTCTCTCTCTCTCTCTCTATTATCTATCTATCTATCTATCTATCTATCTATCTATCTATCTATCTCTCTCCATCTCTCTCTTTCTCTATCTTTATCTATATTTATCGCAATCTCTATTTCTCTCTGTCTCTGCCTCTGCCTCTGCCTCTGTCTCTGTCTCTGTCTCTCTCTCTCTCTCTCTCTCTCTCTCTCTCTCTCTCTCTCTCTCTCTCTCTCGGTATCCTGCCATGTTATATAGTGCACTAACGATCAATGAAGCATGCAGCATGTTATCAGTGTGTGTATATTCCAGTCTCTACAATCCTTACGCCATAGAGTAGCGGCTTATCGCTGTCAACTGTGTTATCGGTACCAGAAGTAGCCGGCACTGTTGTCGTGTAGCCATGGATACCAATATTCTAGGATGTGGCAATGTGCAGTCCTAATGCTCATGAGCACTGGTGTAATGTCACCGGGTGCATTAGTGCAGTCGCTAGGTTAAACAGTTTTTTGAATACCCTTTACAGGACGTAGCATTGAACCCAATCATTTTTATTCTGTCCGTGATTCCTTGGCAAGTTTACGTTCAGTAGTTTTTCATTGCTGTCTGAACAACGGGCACACATACTATTTTCATTAAAAAAAAACCAACGCAAGGCGGTCTGCTGCCAAATCGCTCGCAGCTGTTTTTCGAACACGGTATGCGGGATTACGAACTGCGTCCGTAAATGATTCGCCCCGGAGCCGACAGTCGCTAGGTAGCTACGCTGGTAATGTTAGAAGTGAGGTCAGGCGAGGTTTTGAACCCTGCTTTTGTCACACGCTAAGAGAAAGAAAAGATTAATCAAATATTCCTCTGTGCCGAGGCCTAGGAGTTTGAGATTATCCTAGCACATCAAAGACGCCATATTCGGGACATTTGTTTAGGGAGCCGATACGGTAACTTAGTGGCGGGACATGACTTTAGGGAGCCGATACGGTAACTTAGTGGCGGGACATGACTTTAGGGAGCCGATACGGTAACTTAGTGGCGGGACATGACTTTAGGGAGCCGATACGGTAACTTAGTGGCGGGACATGACTTTAGGGAGCCGATACGGTACCTCAGTGGCGGGACATGACTTTAGGGAGCCGATACGGTAACCCATTGGCGGGATATGGCTTTATAGAGCCAATACAGTAACTCAGTGGCGGGACACGACTTTAGGGAGCCGTTACAGTAACTCAGTTGCGGGATATGACTTTAGGGAGCCGATGCGGTAACTCAGTGGCGGTACACGACTTTAGGGAGCCGTTACAGTAACTCAGTGGCAGTACACTACTTTAGGGAGCCGTTACGGTAACTCAGTGGCGGGATATGACTTTAGGGAGCCGATGCGGTTACCAAGTGGCGGGACACGACTTTAAGGAGACTTTATGGTAACTCAGTGGCGAGACACGACTTTAGGGAGCCGTTACGGTAACTCAGTGGCGGCATATGACTTTAGGGAGCCGATGCAGTAACTCAGTGGCGGGATATCTTCTTCTTCTGCTGCGTTCATCCGAATATTTTTTTTCGGATGTGACTGCGTAGTGCCTGTTCACAGCAGAGCTGCGTTCTTGCGCCGTTAGGCCGACACATCCGACTTCTGCGGGCATTTGTTGACCGGGTTAACCTTCCCGGGAATGGCGGGATATGACATTAGGTAGCCGATGCGGTTACCAAGTGGCGGGACACAACTTTAGGGAGCCGTTACGGTAACTCAGTGGCGGGATATAACTTTAGGGAGCCGTTACGGTAACTCAGTGGCGGGATATAAATTTAGGGAGCCGTTACAGTAACTCAGTGGCGAGATATGACTTTATAGAGCCGTTACGTTAAGTCATTGGCGGGACATGACTTTAGGGAGCCGTTACAGTAATTCAATAGCTTGACGGTAGCTTGCCTGCCTGGTTAAGTATGCACGTGTGTATATGTGTGAACTTGTGTGTGTGAGTGCGTGTGCGTGTGTGTGTGTGTGTGTCCGTCCGTCCGTCCGTCCGTGTCCATCCGGTACATCACTGAAGCTTTCAGCATCAAGCACTTTCATAAACCCTGACGTGTTTTTACCTTGAATTACCCCTTTAAGAAACTATGTTATTTTGCTGATCTTATTTGTTTCTTGCATCTTGCTATTTGCAAGGACGTTGACGTCAGACGGCGTGACTATGTCACTGGCATCCTACAAATGCCATGACGTACAAGAAAGTACAGTAATAGGGGAATATGTCCAATTAAAAAAAAGAAAAAAAAATCAACCACTATGTGTTTATGCTTTTCTTTACTTGGCACGACAGATTTTCATTTATTTATGTTTGCGTTGTATGCGTGTATGTGTATTTTCTTTTAGGCAGCAGTCTTTCGTAATCTCCGCAAATCACTCGTCTTACGAGTGCAACTCATTAAATTATCATTATCTTGACAGATAATGAAAGACATTTTAAGCAAAACGTACGAACATACAAACGTAGTACGTTCATACATACATACATCAATATATCTATACGTACGCAGGCAGGCAGGCAGGCAGGCACTCATTTATTTACCTACCTGCCTGTCTCTCTCCTGCCTGCCTGTATATTACAAGACCTTTAAAGCAGATACAACAGCCACACACACACATACACACACACACACACACACTAACACTCCTTTACAAGATCACTCAATAATCAAAATGTCTCTGATGTGGAAACGTTACTCCCAACATGACACGGACAAATGATCTGTGAGGAGACTGTGGTGCACACGTCTGCTTCCCCTCTCCAAGATAAAGACAGAACCGGCTGTGCTAGGTCGGTGCTAGAATTGTCCGTCTATAGATTGGGATACGGGTGTGTATCCAGCTCATTATCCAGTACATTACATAGACTGACTACCTGTGTGATCAGGTACATGTAGTCAATGCCAGATCTAGGTATGGTGTTGTTAACATAAACATGTGTGCCTGTGTTTATGTGCATGTTTCTTTGTATGAGAGCGTATGTGTGTATGTGTATGTCTGTGTGTGTATTTGTGTTTCTGCAGCGCAAATGTGTGTATATGTGTGTACGTGTGTGTGTGTGCATATGTGTGTTTGTGTTTGCACATGTGTATATGTGTGTGTTTGCATATTTGGCCTATGTGTATGTATGTGTCTACATTTGTGTCTATGTGTGTATGCGTTTGGGTGTGTATATATGTGTATCGCTCTCAATCTCTCTATATCTTTCTATTTATCTATCTCTGCCGCTCTCATTGTCTTAATCTCTCTCTCTCTCTCTATCTCTCTCTCTCTCTCTCTCTCTCTCTCTATTATCTATCTATCTATCTATCTATCTATCTATCTATCTATCTATCTCTCTCCATCTCTCTCTTTCTCTATCTTTATCTATATTTATCGCAATCTCTATTTCTCTCTGTCTCTGCCTCTGCCTCTGCCTCTGTCTCTGTCTCTGTCTCTCTCTCTCTCTCTTCCTCTCTCTCTCTCATCTCTGCTCTCTCTCTCTCTCTCGTCGGTATCCTGCCATGTTATATAGTGCACTAACGATCAATGAAGCATGCAGCATGTTATCAGTGTGTGTATATTCCAGTCTCTACAATCCTTACGCCATAGAGTAGCGGCTTATCGCTGTCAACTGTGTTTATCGGTACCAGAAGTAGCCGGCACTGTTGTCGTGTAGCCATGGATACCAATATTCTAGGATGTGGCAATGTGCAGTCCTAATGCTCATGAGCACTGGTGTAATGTCACCGGGTGCATTAGTGCAGTCGCTAGGTTAAACAGTTTTTTTGAATACCCTTTACAGGACGTAGCATTGAACCCAATCATTTTTATTCTGTCCGTGATTCCTTGGCAAGTTTACGTTCAGTAGTTTTTCATTGCTGTCTGAACAACGGGCACACATACTATTTTCATTAAAAAAAAACCAACGCAAGGCGGTCTGCTGCCAAATCGCTCGCAGCTGTTTTTCGAAACACGGTATGCGGGATTACGAACTGCGTCCGTAAATGATTCGCCCCGGAGCCGACAGTCGCTAGGTAGCTACGCTGGTAATGTTAGAAGTGAGGTCAGGCGAGGTTTGGAACCCTGCTTTTGTCACACGCTAAGAGAAAGAAAAAAGATAATCAAATATTCCTCTGTGCCGAGGCCTAGGAGTTTGAGATTATCCTAGCACATCAAAGACCGCCATATTCGGGACATTTGTTTAGGGAGCCGATACGGTAACTTAGTGGCGGGACATGACTTTAGGGAGCCGATACGGTACTTAGTGGCGGGACATGACTTTAGGGAGCCGATACGGTAACTTAGTGGCGGGACATGACTTTAGGGAGCCGATACGGTAACTTAGTGGCGGGACATGACTTTAGGGAGCCGATACGGTACCTCAGTGGCGGGACATGAACTTTAGGGAGCCGATACGGTAACCCATTGGCGGGATATGGCTTTATAGAGCCAATACAGTAACTCAGTGGCGGACACGACTTTAGGGAGCCGTTACAGTAACTCAGTTGCGGGATATGACTTTAGGGAGCCGATGCGGTAACTCAGTGGCGGTACACGACTTTAGGGAGCCGTTACAGTAACTCAGTGGCAGTACACTACTTTAGGGAGCCGTTACGGTAACTCAGTGGCGGGATATGACTTTAGGGAGCCGATGCGGTTACCAAGTGGCGGGACACGACTTTAAGGAGACTTTATGGTAACTCAGTGGCGAGACACGACTTTAGGGAGCCGTTACGGTAACTCAGTGGCGGCATATGACTTTAGGGAGCCGATGCAGTAACTCAGTGGCGGGATATCTTCTTCTTCTGCTGCGTTCATCCGAATATTTTTTTCGGATGTGACTGCGTAGTGCCTGTTCACAGCAGAGCTGCGTTCTTGCGCCGTTAGGCCGACACATCCGACTTCTGCGGGCATTTGTTGACCGGGTTAACCTTCCCGGGAATGGCGGGATATGACATTAGGTAGCCGATGCGGTTACCAAGTGGCGGGACACAACTTTAGGGAGCCGTTACGGTAACTCAGTGGCGGGATATAACTTTAGGGAGCCGTTACGGTAACTCAGTGGCGGGATATAAATTTAGGGAGCCGTTACAGTAACTCAGTGGCGAGATATGACTTTATAGAGCCGTTACGTTAAGTCATTGGCGGGACATGACTTTAGGGAGCCGTTACAGTAATTCAATAGCTTGACGGTAGCTTGCCTGCCTGGTTAAGTATGCACGTGTGTATATGTGTGAACTTGTGTGTGTGAGTGCGTGTGCGTGTGTGTGTGTGTGTGTCCGTCCGTCCGTCCGTCCGTGTCCCTCCGGTACATCACTGTAGCTTTCAGCATCAACCACTTTCATAAACCTGGAAGGGTTTTTACCTTGAATTACCCCTTAAGAAACTATGTTATTTTCGCTGATCTTATTCTGTTTCTTGCATCTTGCTATTTGCAAGGACGCTGACGTCAGACGGCGTGACTATGTCAATGGCATCCTACAAATGCCATGACGTACAAGAAAGTACAGTAATAGGGGAATATGTCCAATTAAACAAAGAAAAAAAATCAACCACTATGTGTTTATGCTTTTCTTTACTTGGCACGACAGATGTTCATTTATGGATGTTTGCGTTGTATGCGTGTATGTGTATTTTCTTTTAGATCGCAGTCTTTCGTAATCTCCGCAAAATCACTCGTCTTAAGAGTGCAACTCATTAAATTATCATTATCTTGACAGATAATGAAAGACATTTTAAGCAAAACGTACGAACATACAAACGTAGTACGTACTTACGTACGTACACTATACGTACGTACCTGCCTGCCTGCCGGCCGGCCGACCGACCGACCCCCTACCTACCTACCTACACACCTACACACCAACACACCTACCTACCTACCTACACACATAAACACACACGCACGCACGCACGCACGCAGGCAGGCACGCAGGCAGGCAGGCACTCATTTATTTACCTTCCTGCCTTTCTCTCTCCCGCCTGCCTATATATTCACAGACACACATACGCACACACACATACTAACACTCCTTTACAAGATCACCCAATAATCAAAATATCTCTGATGTGGAAACGTTACTCCCAACATGACACGGACAAATGATCTGTGAGGAGGCTGTGGTGCACACGTCTGCTTCCCCTCTCCAAGATAAAGACAGAACCGGCTGTGCTAGGTCGGTGCTAGAATTGTCCGTCTATAGATTGGGATACGGGTGTGTATCCAGCTCATTATCCAGTACATTACATAGACTGACTACCTGTGTGATCAGGTACATGTAGTCAATGCCAGATCTAGGTATGGTGTTGTTCACATACACATGTGTGCCTGTGTTTATGTGCATGTTTCTTTGTATGAGAGCGTATGTGTGTATGTGTATGTCTGTGTGTGTATTTGTGTTTCTGCAGCGCAAATGTGTGTATATGTGTGTACGTGTGTGTGTGTGCATATGTGTGTTTGTGTTTGCACATGTGTATATGTGTGTGTTTGCATATTTGGCCTATGTGTATGTATGTGTCTACATTTGTGTCTATGTGTGTATGCGTTTGGGTGTGTATATATGTGTATACGTACATGTGAGTGTGCTTATGTGTGTGTGTTTATGTGTGTGTGTGTGTGTGTGTGTGTGTGTGTGTGCGTGTGTGTGTGTGTGTGTGTTTCGGCGTTATGGCTGAAGGGACAGCGACACGAACTATTTCGAAAATCCCCGTCATACAGAGTCGAAGGGTCGAACTCTTTAGGTGTTGACTTCGATGTTATATATCTAAAGATGCTGAGTAAAGCATACATAGCTAATGAATACTGGGATTGATTGTAACGCCATGTAAGGGGCATGCAACTATCTTCACATACACATTCATATATGTATGCATGTTCTGTATATATATGTATATATATTCACTGACTATACATAAATACGCGAGTGTGTGTGTGTGTGTGTCTGTGTCTGTGTGTTTGTGATTATGAGTATTCATACTGTGTTGTATATAACTGCTTGTTAGCTATCATGAATATATTGGAATATGTGTGCATGTAGAATATCTCTCAGGGAATAAATGAGATACAGGGATGCATTTAGACAAAAGAGAACTGCTATAATTATGGCAAGCTATACCATTATCTTCAGTGGATTTTTTTTTTTTGGGGGGGGGGGGGGAGGCGGAAGGTAGAAGTGTGCTGGCTCTCATGTTCGCTGCACACTGTACAGTCTCACTTTGGTTTTTATGTTCCATCAGATAAAACTCCGTTGCCTCACAAGGTTATTGGGGTTTGTGCCTCATGAATTGGAAGAGTGAGTGGGGAGAAAGGATTAGAGGGAAAGAAGAGAGAGAGAGAAGATAGAGGCGTGAACACAGAAAGATAACAGAAGGAGACAAACGAGGGAGGAGAGAAGGACAAGACACAGAGAAGGAAGAAAAATACAACAGAGGGAGAACAGAGATCAGATAGATAAGTTAATATAGAAAGAGAGTGAGCGAGAGGAGACGGGAGAGAGAGAGAGAGAGAGAGAGAGAGAGAGAGAGAGAGAGAGAGAGAAAAGCGTGGAATAGATAGTAAGAGATGGGGAAGTGATACACAGACTGCTAAGTGATAGAAGTGGGAGAGAAGAGAGAGAGACTATAAAGAGAATAAATAGGTGCAAGTGAGTGAGGAAAGAGAGAGCGAGAGAGAGAGAGAGAAGGGAGAGAAAAAGTGAGAAGAGATGGAGAGAATACAGAATGAAGAGACAGAGCGAAAAGAGAATGAGAAAGAAACGAGAAGAGAGACAAGACAGTAAACATAGAGAGAGGGAAATGAGTGAGAAAATTGATAGTCGAGGGAGATAGAGAGAGAGAGAGAGAGAGAGAGAGAGAGAGAGAGAGAGAGAGAGAGAGAGAGAGAGAAAGAGAGAGAGAGAGAAGAAAAGAAGACAAGACAAGACAAGAGAAGTAAAGGCAAGAGAAGACAAGACAAGACAAGAGAGGCGAGGAGAGAAGAAGAGAACAGAAGAGAAGAGACAGAGAAAAAAGAAATGTGACAGAGAAAAGAGAACAGAGAGGACAATGTGAGAGAGTGAGATGGACAACGGAGAGGGAGAGGAAATAATAAAAAAAAAACACCACTGTAAGATTTGAGAGGGAAGAGCGTGAGAAGATAAATGTAAAGCGACAACGACCAACCGCACAGCCACTCGAGCTTTCTTTCTTTCCAAAGGGTTAACAACTCTGCGTGCAGTCCGACCTTCTGCCCTAGTTGTCTCGTTCTGGTCATATATTATTTCATTGGAAGTCATTTATTAGGTTAATTTTTACTATCAATAATATAGACATAGATACTAAGTTTTATTACGACATTTTTTTAGTAAGACTAGGGAAAGTATCGTACGGCAAGAATGATTAGTATTTTAGGATTTTTTAATTTTATTTATGTAGCGTGTGTGTTAACCACGCATAGAAAGAACAGATGGTCAATCAAAAATGTGAAGAAGCAGTCATTAGAAAGAAGAATGCCAGACATTTATGGTTAAATGACATCAATAACATCCAAAAGGAAGAGCATTATAGAAATGAATGTAAAGAGGCTACAAAAATAGTCAGACAGCAGAAGCGAGAATATATGAGTAATATAATCAAAGATATGGAAACTAATCACCAGAAAAATGAATCCAGAAATTTTTTTAAAGAACTGACGTCAATGAAACGAGGGCACCAACAAAACACATATGGTTTAAAAGACGAAAATGGGAATATGATAAATACCAATGAGGAAATGTGCAACACATGGAAAGAATATTTTATTAAATTACTAAATTGTGAAGCTCCAAGTAACATTTTCCCACAGGAAGAGGTTCTAACATGCGAACCACAAATTGAAGAACCTACATTTGAAGAAATCCTATATGTAATCACACGACTTAAAAACAATAAGGCAACTGGGACTGATGGAATTGCTGCTGAATTTATAAAGGCAGGTGGCCATGCATTACATCTAAAGCTATACGAACTAATAATAAAAATCTGGAGGACAGAAGAATTACCCCATGACTGGAAAGAGTCATTATCGATACCTATCTTTAAGAAAGGAGACAAGTTCCAATGTGGAAATTATAGAGGAATATCACTACTGTCCACAAGCTATAAGATACTATCCGCAGTATTACTAAATAGACTAAAACCATATTCAGAAGACATATTAGGTGACTACCAGGCGGGTTTTAGACAAAACAGATCAACAATAGATTAGATATTTATCTTACGACAAATAGCCGAGAAACATTGGGAATATATAAGAGATCCCCATAACATTTTTGTGGATTTTAAAAAAGCTTATGATAGTGTCCATAGGAATAGTCTATGGAATGCTATGCAAGAATTTGGAATACCAAGGAAGTTAATCAACATGACCAGACTATGCATGGAAGATACTTATAATATAGTAACATATAAAGGCAGGAAATCAGACCCCTTCCAAGTAACATCTGGCTTGAAACAGGGTGATGCACTATCGCCGCTACTCTTCAATCTGGCTCTAGAGAAAGTTGTAAGGAAGATAAAGGAGGAATGTGATATTGAGGAACATCCAAGCTGCTTGGTTATGCAGATGATATAGATATTATAGGGCAAAGTGAACAAAAGACATTGGAAATATTGACTCACTTAAAGGAAAAAGCCCAACAGATGGGGCTGGTTATCAACCAAGATAAGACAGAATATATGGTAATTTCAAGAGACGGAATGGCTAAAAACTCTGGCCACATACAAATAGATAATATGACCATTAAAAGAACGGAAACATACAAATACCTGGGTACAATCTTCAACTGCTCCAACATCATAAGGGAAGAAATACAAACTAGAATCAACTCTGGAAATAAGATATACTATGCACTACAACATCTACTAAAATCAAAGGCGCTATCTCGTAACACCAAAATCACAATATACAAAACACTGATCAGACCAGTTGTGCTGTATGGCTCTGAAACCTGGAGTACAACGAAAGGAGACGAAGCCTTGTTACAAACCTTTGAGAACAAAATTTTAAGACGCATCTTTGGACCCATTAGGGATACACAAAGTGGAGAGTGGAAAAGAAGAAGTAACAAAGACATTTATGATCGTTTAAGTCCCCGCTAATCACTGGTATCATGAAGGCTAATAGACTACAATGGCTGGGGCATATAGAAAGAATGGAAGATAATAGGGAAACAAAACTCGCTTACACTCAGGAAATAAATGACCGTAGACCCCGAGGTAGACCAAGAAGACGGTGGAGAGATAATACATGTACAGACCTACAAGCACTTGGAATCAACGACTGGCAAGAGAAGGTCCACCAGAGAGACGAATGGAGACGGATTGTATTTGCAGCAAAGAACCTCAATGGCTCGGAAAGCTGAAGAAGAAGAAGAGCATTAGAATCTGTAGTATGCCGTGAGATAATGTTCAACAAGTTTTCTGTTGTACACATTCGTGTTGGTGATGTCTTTGGCTTTCTGTGGTAGAGAGTTTCACAGCTTTACCACAGAGCTTGTTTTGTAACCCGTAAGCTTAGGGATATGTAGTATTTAAACACAACAGCCATAAACAGTGTGCTGCAGTATTACCTGACATATTTCACTGCATCTCGACACAACACATAGTCACTGATATTGTTCAAATGTGGTCTGTGTTTATAAGAATTTCAGCCAAAGTAATATTTCGTGTATTCGCTTCGTGTGAAATACTACGGTGCAGTATGCACCTGTCGAGATGCAGCGAAATATGCCAGGCAATAAATCGTACGAGGTGTATAGTATGCTTTCTTGAGAGAGGTAGGTTGTCTGATCTTCCATAGAGTAGCACTGCCTAAAGCCAGCCTGCTGTGGCACAAGGATGTGTTCACTTTCAATGTACCACTGCAGTCTGTGATTGATGTTGCGCTCCATTGTTTTGCAATTGATGATGCGCTCCATTGTTTTGCAGAGACAGTAGGTGAGGCTAATTGGTTTGTAGCTGGAGGGAAAGGAACTATCTTCCCTGATTTTCGGAGGTGTATCATGATGGCTTCTCTCCAGGTTTGTGGAACACTGCCTAAGGTCCAGCTGTTATTGAAGATATGCAACAGCCTTGCATTGGCTTCTGTTCCTAGGTTCCTGATCATTTCAATGGAGATACCATCACCTCTTGGTGACTTTCTCATTTTCAGTTTTGATATGGCTAGCTCCAGTCCACTGGTTGTGATAGGTGCGTCCAGCACCTCTTGTACTATTTCGTTCTGTCCTGTATGTTGCCATTTCTCTCTAATCTCTTGTTGCTTCTCTTGGCTAATTTCCATGTTGTTAACTTGTGCGAATGAGTCCGCAAAATGGTCAGCTGCTTGCTTTCCTGTTAAGACTTTTCCGTCAATATGTAGTGAAATATTTGCGTTTCTCCCTGTGCACTCACCTCAACTTCCGTGTGTCTCTTTCAAAGTGCAGTGACTCTATTTTCTCCAGCCAGCTTTTCCGTCTAGCCTGCAGCTTGGCCCTTTGAAATTTTGCTATTTCGTGCTGGTATTTATTGATGTGCTCTTCGTTGGGTTTGGCCTCTGCTTGCTTTCTGCACACTTCCACATCATTATGCAACTGTTCCAGTTCACTACTCCAGAAGGGTTTATAATGTTTACGGTCTCCTCTTGGTATTATTTCTCCTGCTGCCTGTAGCATGCATTTTCCAAACTCTTCAACTACTTTATTTATGTCTTTCTCAGTGTTCAGGTGTCTAACTAGTATGCTGGTGAGATGCTTGTACATTGCCCAGTCTGCTTTCTTGTAGTTCCACCTCGAGAGGGTGCTGCTTTCACTTACAAGCTCATTTTCTACGGTTAGAAAGACTGGCCGCTGGTCACTGCCACCAAGTTGTTTCACAACAATTTGTGTAACGTTCCACTCCAGATCTGGTGAATGAAAAGCCAGGTCAGGTGTAGTTGTTGTGTGCCATGATCTCAAGTAGAAAGTATGTGGGTCGGACGGCTTGTTGAAGTCGCCAGACAATCATTTTTTTTTTCATTTAATGGTAGTGTGCCTAGTGCCCGTGGGCGGTCACTTAGACAGTAGTAATTGGATCAGATGAAGATCTGTATTGCCTGTCTTAAGTTTAAGTGTCTTATACTCTGCCCCTTCATTGTAAATTTCAATTTGGGAAGCAGTGTTGTTAGTGTTTACAAGGGTCAGTATCCCACCCGTTCGCCGGTTCTTTCGGTCAGATCGGTAATATTGGTAGCCTCTGATGTTGAACGCTATATATTCGTTGAGGTGAGTTTCTTGCAAGCAGCATACGCTTACATTGCCTTGGTCCATGATGTTTTCTATTTATTTATTTTTTTTTTCCTGACTCCCTCCACATTCCAGTGCATTATGTTTAGTCTTTGTTTGATATGGCCAGACGCTCTATTCTCGGGTCCCTTGGATCCACAGGACATTTGAGAAGGACCTCCAGTAGCTGTGGTTGGACCCTTTCGAAGCATAGGGCCAGCTCTGCACCTGCCTGGGGATCCTAAGCAGGGCGAGAGCCATAACATGTAGCAGTAGTCGACATATTTCATGACGTGATTCCGTGGCATCATGATTTCTGTTGTGCGCCTCCTGACTGGTTGCCTTCGTCTTCAGCACGTTTCCTTTGCTAGTGCAGACTGTGGTTTTACTTGAATTTAGGTGTATAGGCTCGCAAACACGTGCATGTACGTGCATACACATTTAGAGCGTTCTTGTTATTTCGCGGCGCCATTGACTCGCCGCCACCACTTCTCCTGTTAGTTAAAATAGGTCCGCCACGAGAAGGCCAGGAGTTGGACTTTTGCTGCAGTGGTGATGAATGAACGAGCCATTGCGGTGTTTACGCAAGGTTTGGCGCTCACCCCAACCCCGCCCCCGGCTACATAACAGCAACATTTGGAACCCGGTCGCAGCCGTATTTCGAACACGGGTAAGCGTGCTTACGAATCGCGTCCGCAAGGCCTTAGCCACGGCGACCGGCATAGTGATTATAATAATGATAATGATACGAATGATGATAATAATAATGATAATGATACTAACGACGATAATAATAATGATGATAATGATGCTACTGATGATAATAATAATGATGATAATCATACTAATTATGATAATAATGATGATGATAATGATACCAATGGTCATAATAATAATTCAATTTAAAATTCAAATCCCGAAATAACCAAATTAATCAATTTGATTATTGCTCATTGGATTTAGGACGCCTGGTGTTCCTTGCCAATGAGAAGTCCTGATCGTTTCGGGTCCACATCGATTGACGGACGTCAGTCGCGGCGATTGGGCAATCTTGAGCATAGCCTACGATGGGTGACGTTGTAATATTCTGTTATGATAATTTGGCTGTGTGTCCAACGTGTGCCGCGTGGTTACACACCCGCTTCACACGCCAGTGATCCTGGGGCTTGTTTCCGGATCCGGTCAGGGATATGCACTACTGACGAGCTCAAACGAGTGCGAAACTCGAGTATAGTGCTTCCATATTGACGTGGATAGGCCTTAGGTTCATACCAGAATACGATCAGCGTTGCCAGTAGTGAGTTGTGCTCAATATTTAAAATTCAAATCCCGCAATAACCAAATTAATCAACATAATAATAATGATAATAATACTACTAATGACGATTATAATAATACTGCTAATAATGCTAATGATTATAATAATGATGATGATAATGAAATTAATGATGATAATAATATGATGATAATGATACTAATGATAATGTTTTAGTCATTCACTTACATTCAACCCACGAGTATCCCACACACGCGCTACTACTACTAGTTCACTGGACTGATGTCTGCGTGTGGATTAGCTTTCTTTATTATCAGTATAGCCGGTCTCTCTGGCTGTGGGGTTACAACACTTTCTCTCTGTAATCCCGTTTATCACGCAGAGTCTCGTAGCGGAGCGAGAGCTGAGGCGGTTCGACCCCCGCTCGTGACTTGCGGGATACTGAGCCGGCCGCTCAGAAAGCAATGGCAAACTACTGAGCGTAATCTTGCCAAGAGATCAACATACAGCTTAAAGATGCTGGTGTTGACAGCTAAGTCCTGTAAAAAGGATATGCTAAAAAAAATAAAAAAATTATCAGTATCCCTCTCCATCAGGCAAACCCAGGCAAACCCTCTCCGACTTCAGAGATAATAATAATAATAATAATAATAATAATAATAATAATAATAATAATAATACCTGAAAATGCTATTCCCATGCAGCCATGATATGTAGAACCGTGTGATCACGAAATACATACCGAGCCTGGAGCGGGTGTGAACACAAAACATGAGAGTCCCCAGAGAACTGGTGTCACTCATGCACATTGGTAGGGCAACGCTTGAACTTATTTGATGAAAATCATAACTGAGAGAGAGAGAGAGAGAGAGAGAGAGAGAGAGAGAGAGAGAGAGAGAGACAGAGAGAGAGAGACAGAGAGAGACAGAGAGAGAGAGAGAGAGAGAGAGAGAGACCAGACAGAGAGAGAGAGAGAGAGAGAGAGACAGACGAGACAGAGACAGAGGAGAGGAGACGACGAGAGAGATATTGGGAAAGGAAAACTGAGAAAGAGAGAGGAAGCCAAGGAGAGTCAGAGGAAGAGTGAGAGAAGAAGACGATAATAGATGTTCGCTACCGTCTTTCATCCACATCGATAGGGCAATACGTGTATTTATTTGATGGAAAACGTAACTCGGAGAGAGAGAGAGAGTAGAGAGAGAGAGAGAGAGAGAGAGAGAGAGAGAGAGAGAGAGAGAGAGAGAGAGAGATTAGGAAGGGGAGGTTGAGGAAGTGAGAAAGAGCTATAGAGAAGCATGAAGAGTGAGAGAATAAGATGATGAGAGAGGAAGGTAGAATATGAGAGAGAATGAGGAACTTTTGTTGAGAAACAGAGAGAGTGAGAGAAATATTAGCGGGGGAAGAGAGATGAAGAGTCAGGAAACAAGGAAGGAAAGAAAGGCGTGTGGATGAGAGAAAGAGAGAGAGAGAGACACACACACACAGGGAAAGAGAGAGAAAGAAAGATAAACACATGGAGAGAGAGGGGGCAGCGGTGGACAGAAGCTGCACTTTTACGTGAAGGTCAGAAATTATTCTCCCGGAGAAAACGACCAATCATTGATAATTGGTAATAAACTAGAGTAAATATCACACAACCACGTTGTCTCAGATTATTTTTTTTTTTCGGTCTGCATATTGGAGCGTAGGCCTGGTGTCCCTATTATAACACCAGTACTGAAAATTGATCATCATCACCACCTCCAGTGTCATGTACCATGCCAATAACCTTCGGCGATCATTGTTCATCTCTTAATATCTTCAGAATCTCTAATCAGGTACATGTTTATGTCGCGTGGTCCAAACCATCCAGGTGTTTATAACAATGTCTTCCCCTCATTGTCCATCAGATGTTTGCTAGTTGTCACTATATTTCCAAGTGTATTTTCCTTCAACACATGGCAAACAGGTTTTTATTCTCTACGTTTACTTGGCTGTCTACGATGGTATATTTAACTTATATTAACTGTCTCAGTCTACGAAGATATGTTTAACTTATATTAATTTTCTAAGTTTACATAGATATGTTTCTTCTTCTTCAGCATTCCGAGCCATTGAGGTTCTTTGCTGCAAATACAATATGTCTCCATTCGTCTCTCTGGTGGACCTTCTCTTGCCAGTCGTTGATTCCAAGTGCTTGTAGGTCTGTATGTATATTATCTCTCCACCGCCTTCTTGGTCTACCTCGGGGTCTACGGTCATTTATTTCCTGAGTGTAAGCGAGTTTTGTTTCCCTATTATCTTCCATTCTTTCTATATGCCCCAGCCATTGTAGTCTATTAGCCTTCATGATACCAGTGATTAGCGGGGACTTAAACAAATCATAAATGTCTTTGTTAACATAGATATGTTTAACTTATATTAACTTTCTAAGTTTACATAGATATGTTTAACTTATATTAATTTTCGAAGTTTACGAAGATGTGTTTAACTGATATTAACTTTCTCAGTGAACAAAGATATGTTTAACGTATATTACCGTTCTCAGTCTTTGAAGATATGTTTACTTACATTAACTTTCTCAGTCTACGAGAGATATGTTTGACTTATATTAGCTTTTTCAGCCTATGAAGATACGTTTAACTTATATCTAATTTCTAAGTTTACGATGATATGTTTAACTTATATTAACTGTCTTAGTGTACGATGATCCGGTCTTCCTGGTCTAGGGGTTACACGATTTTCTCCGAAATCATGTATACTCTCGTAAGTAACGTGACGTACGCGAGCGTCGAGAGCTGGGGAGCGAACCATTCACCGAACACTCTCATGTTATTGTTAGCGTAGAGTGATAATCAACATGACTGATATATATATATATAAATCTATTTGGTTTCCATCGATCCTGGCAAGCAGGAACACTTGAGTGCATAGCCCTTGAACAAGAAATAGAAATGAAAATGCATCTAGCGATACTACAAAGAAAGTACTGTCCGTGATGAGAAAAATGGAAGCATGCAAGTGTCCAAGAATACAGATCGTAAAAACTGCCCGTTTGTTTGATGGGCCCGTTCTGGCTTCTGGAGCAGAAGAAGATTGTGTTTTGTTATGAGCTCTGGCAGGAGAGGCGGGAGAATTGACGGATATCTGTGAAGATTGGTGAAAACATGTATTGGCTGGGATGTAAGTGATTGGTGCGGTGATGTATTGCGGACAGGGTAGACATGGAAATGGCGTGAGCATAAAATAAGTTAGACGTCAGTCGGCTGTAAATGTGTGCATGTATGCGTTCGTTTGTCTGTGTGGTTGTTTGTCTGTCTTTCTGTGTGTGTTTCTGTGTGCTGTATTGCGGATCTAGTAGCATGGAAATGGCGTTAGCAAAAGTCAGAAATCAAACGACTATAAATGTGGGCATGTATGCGCCTGCTCGTCTCTGTTTGGATGTCTGTCTGTCTTTCTATCTGTTTGTTTATATGTCTATCCGGACATGTCTGTCTATATGTCTTTCTATCTTTCCTTTTGTCCGTCTGTCTGTCGCTCTGCTTGCATCACTGAATCCCCTCATTTCCTCTGTCTGTCTTTCCATTCGTCGTTTGTCTTTCCACCCGTCTGCCTGATCGTTTCTCTCTCTCTGTCTGATTGTGTACAGGACTCTAAGCCAGTCTGATGAACTATTTGCCTGCTTGCCTGACTTCTGTCTGCCCGCCTGACTGCCTACATTTCTGTCTGTCTACTGTCTATCTGACAGTCTCCCTATCTTCCGGCTTGTCTGTCTCGCTGTTTGGAAATAACATAATCCTCATTCTGTCGGAGATTGAACCCCGCACACTCTTTTGACATGCAAACAATATCAAAGAACACAAAGTAATGCCGCTTTACAGAACACAGTTACAGAAAACATATTACGTAACCGGCGATTATTCTTCATCAGCATACAAATACACAAATATAAATACGATGAAAGCACTATAGTGGCTACAACAAGGACTAAGAATGAGACGACAAAAATTGAAAGATGATGAAAATGAGAACAATGGAAAGAAAATACCAAAATGTAAATTTTCATTGCCTGGAATTCTAAAATAAGAAGGACGTGTGTTTTCATTTATTTTTGGGGGGGGGGGGGGGGGGGGGTAGGGGGGGGGGGGGGGGGGTGGGGGGGGGAGGGTGGGGGGGTTTAGGTGGAGAAAAAAAGGGGGGGGGCGGGGCGGTTCTTATCACTGTTCTCATAAGTTTATTCTTTTAATTCTTTGCATCCTGTTCTTATAAATTAATAGTAGTCATGGTAGTGAATTCACCGTGACTATATGTTGTATTTTGTGAATGTACTTGTTTGCGGATGAAGACTGATGGCCATAACTTCCTATGTTTTCTCCAAAATTTCATGACGTTTTAAGTTCCCAAAATCCGGGGGAATATCTTACGATATTAATTTTAAAATGCGAGAGGATTAAACTAAAACACAGTTAATTTAATATTGTTGGCACAGTTTTTATGTTGATAAGCACAGGCAAACACAGAAACAAAATAGAGTGATTGTAACTTTAGAACTCCATATATTAATTAATACACAAACTCAACCCCTGATGTAAGTCGCATGCAGTGTAACATTATAATACATGTTATTCGCAAAAGTAATATATACAGGTAAAGTAAAGGACAATTTTACATGTATTTTTCGTGTTGGGTATATGGTGCGTGTAAAAGGAATTTAAAATGTTATCTGCATTTTTTGTCAACTAGAGTTATTTCCTTTACTTTTGATCACGATAACTATTACATGTGTCACTGTTGCTGTTTATAATAATAATAATAATAATAATAATAATAATAATAATAATAATAATAATAATAATAATAATATTAATATTAATAATAAAATAATAAGTGTTATTATTATTAAGTTCAAGTAGACATTGTTAACACTAATTATTTTCTTCTTCTTCTTGTATCCTGCTGCTTATGCCGTGAAGCGTCGCTGACAGGTGGCAAATGTTAATGGTTTCGCTTGTCTTGTTGTCCGCACTAACGTCATATTTGATTACTTCATTGCCTCTTGTACTCCATCGAGCCAACATTTCCCGGGTCGTCCTCCGGGTCGTCCCCCTGACCTTCATTAAAAATGCACTAGCCGCTCGTTGATCTTGATCCTTTCTAACTAAATGCCCGAGCCAGTTAACTCTGTGTTCTTCTATAAAGTCAGTAATTGTTGCAAGTCCCTACACTTGTTCTTAGTTTATCAGTTGTCTTTTTATCTCTTCTTATTTTTCCAGAAACATTTCTTATGCACCTAATTTTATATGATGTGTGGGATCTCCGCGGCGAAATGTTTACACCGCCTTGTTGGCGCTTCCAAGGGTATTGGTTCGATTCCGGACTATATCATTTTGTTCACGAATGACATTTTCTCAGAATCTCCTTGGTGTCGTCGCTGGAGCTACAGAATTCAAAGTCTATGCGACGCTTGCGGCAGCTCGCCCCGCTAAAAGAGACTCGAGCCACATGGGATAAAACTGGGTGGAGCGAGATCAATCCTCTCACTTTTTTAAGCCCTCTGTTTAAACTCTGTTTATTCACATGATGTGATTTTACGTCTGCGTGCTTCTATTGCCCAGGCCAGGCATTGGTAACACAGCCTTGGGGGGAATAAAAACACTAAATATTATCCAGGCCTAAAGCATTGATTCCCATCATCTCGACTCTGATGATGCTCTCAATAAAGATTGGAAGTGACAACAGAACTACTTCCCACAGAACTACATCCCACAGAACTATTTCCCACATAACCCTTAATAAGGCTGCATTCCAGCGACGGCTCACTCTCGGGACCTCGTATGCAGGATTGCGTTACAAAAGAATAAATAAATACAAGGGATGTCGTTTCTGCTTCCTGCTTCTAATGAGTTGAACAAAAAAAATGTTGTAAGTTAAGTTTATTGCTCATGCTATGCGGAGGATAATTGTGACCTTAAACAT
Source organism: Cepaea nemoralis (assembly GCA_014155875.1). Lineage (NCBI taxonomy): Eukaryota > Metazoa > Mollusca > Gastropoda > Stylommatophora > Helicidae > Cepaea > Cepaea nemoralis. The sequence continues at coordinate 8,521 of JACEFZ010003745.1, read as the reverse complement.
GACAGCAGAGAAGTTGTATTTATGACATGGGGTGTGTAGATTAAATATGAGGATATACATAAACATGCATGTTTTGTTTGGCGTTCATAGAAGTTCATGAAAGAAAGTTGAGACTAGAGGGCGCACTAGACAACATACAAATTGAAAGCTATAGTTACCGACACGGATTCGAACCTGTCACCTCAAATGACGTCGGCGCCGCGCTGCAGGAAGAAGTGTACTTCGACGCATGATCATCTAGATACCCCTAAAAATGGCGTCATCAGGTTTAACATCAATAGGAACCCACAGCGGTAGCGTATGGCTAGAATTCATACTTGATATTGATATAGCACCACAGGTCTCAGAATGTTTATAGAAAATAGTCATAGGTTTAAATAACAAACACACAAACAGCATGAATTAAATCAAGGCTAAAGTCGGTGTTTTTATGAGAAGCGCTAGATTTTCACATCAGAGGCAGTAGTTAATAAGCTCGAGTTAAATGGTTTGGCCATCATACTAGGCTCCGACTAAACAGTAATACCACAACAAGCAAGTTTTGTGTAAACGCCAATGGAACCAGAATGAAGATTCCGACCATGCATACGACGGACGAGAAGGGAATACAAAATCGCATGCGAATCATGATATAGTGAGCCAATAAACAAGGTACTCTCCCGCTGCTTATGCTTCACCTCGACACCACAAGCAACAAGAGGAACAAGATGAGACAAGAAATGTAATGAGACAAACACATCGAACTATATCTAAAGATCCTCGCTTTCGTTATTTCAAAATGACAGGCTCGAACCTGGTCGGTCAACTATAGATTTAAATTGTCTATTGTCTACGTGCGCCCCATTAGTCTCTATTTCTTTTTCTCTCTTTATATCATTGAAGTCACGTGTGAGGCAACCAGGACTGCAAGAGCTGTGATGAAAAGGCAGGACAGAAAAACCACTGCAGAGATCCTCCTCCAGAAACGTCAAGCAATTCTTTTGTTCACTATTGTCAAAGAACATTTCGAGACAAAATAGGCCTTATCATCCATCTTAGAACTCACGGCTCTATATTTCAACCACCTGGAATGAAATGAATGGGCATCACCATTCTGATGGACAAACAACACAACAACAACATTTCTTTTTCGATATTTCTTAAATTAGCGCCAAACGATACGTTAGTGTAGTTTTTTAATAAAACGTTCTTAGTGCCTCTAGAGGTTCCCCAACTATATTCACATGTGAGTTTAGTGTTTTTATTTTTATTTTCTTTTTTAGAATGTGCGGGCTGGTGGAGTGGTATAGACACAAATCTCAAAGACTGATATACCGGGGTCAAATCCTAAATAAGGCATGCCTTTTTACGATTCCTAAGCCTAAGCTTGGATCTGTTGTTTGAATCCTAGAAAGGGAGACATTGGACAGCAAGGTAGTGAAAATATGAAATGTGCAATCTAAAGAAATAGAAAACAGGAGACGTGCAAGTTTCTAACTAAATTAAACTAAACTTACTTAACCACCACCCATTTAACCAACACCTAATAAACCAGCGAGCCAGTTTTTTAATAACCAAGCCCCTAGACTAATACATCTGTCAGCCAGTTAACCATCCAACCAATTAATAAACTAGCCTGCCAATTAACCAACCAACCAACTAACTAATAAACCAACCAACCAGTTAACCAACTCACTAACTAATAAACCAGACAACCAGTTAAACAACTAACCAACTAATTAGGTAATAACTAACAAAATAAACCACCAGCCTTAACCATTCAACCAACTATCTATTACAAAATAATAAACTAACTAGTAACCAGCCAGCCAGTTAACCAACCAGCCAACTAACTAATTAGGTAATTACTAACTGAATTTAAAAAAACAAAACAAAACTGTCATCTACTGAAAATTGTACCTTGCGGTGTAGGGCAGGGGGTCCTTGAGCCTGAGGAATTAAGGCCGTTTGGCTAGTGCAGTCATAAATAATTACCTGACATATAACATATTCGAAAAGAGAATCTCCACATCCGATTCTAGAAGGCGGAGGCGGCTCCTCACCTACTCCAAGATTCTAACAACCATTGGCGGTGGTGATCGACAGAGGGCAGCGAAATGCCGACCACAGTATCAATCAAAAAGAAAATACAACAGCCAGAGAGATTCATCCCAAGAGTCAATCAATGTTCCAGATGCCAGAGGTCGGCCACAGCAGAACAGCATGTCGCAGTAAGACGGAAATCTGCCTGGTACTGCGCCGATCACCACGCCTTTTAAGGAGTTTCCGCTGGCCGCTGGACAGCGGACTTCCGAGCACCCAACAACAAAAAGAAAGTGCGCCAACTGCCTGGGCAAGCATGGGGCAAGATACTTCTGCTGTCCATACCTTCAAAGACACAGAGACGTCTTAAGTTCCGCCATCACCACAAAGACACAATATAAGGGACGCAATGCGGAGGGCGAGACAGCCCCGGCATATCACAGGCTGAGAGATATCAACTGCAAAGCCAGATAGAGGAGTTGAAGAAGCAAGTCAAGGTACTGCTGACGCTGACTCCGTCCCAGCGACAATGAGAAACTGCTGGCTGAAATAAAGGAGATCCATCAAACAATCAGCAAGAAATTGGAACATATAGCACTGAATAAAGAATGAGAACAAAGAAATCCTACAAACTATTAAATCAGAGAGGATAACTGCCAAAACGCTGAATTGAACTTTTTTCCAAAACAAACCAACAGAAGCCATACAAGAAACCACAAGAAAACCGCAAGATGAAAGACAAGAGACCGAGTCCGAAACCGCAAGCTAACCGAGCAGCCCAACCACGACACCGTTCCTGCTTCTAAGAGTTGAACAAAAAATGTTGTAATTTGTTTATTGCTCATGCTATGGGGGATAATTGTGACCTTAAACATGACAGCAGAGAAGTTGTATTTATGACATGGGGGTGTAGATTAAATGTGAGGATATACATAAACATGCATGTTTTTTTGGCGTCATAGAAGTTAATGAAAAAATTGAGACTAGAGGGCGCACTTAGACAACATACAAATTGAAAGCTATAGTTACCGAACGGATTCGAACCTGTCACCCAAATGACGTCGCGCCGCGCTGCGGAAGAAGTGTATTTCGAGCATGATCATCTAGATACCCCTAAAAATGGCGTCATCAGGTTTAACATCAATAGGAACCCACAGCGGTAGCGTATGGATATAATTCATACTTGAATATTGAGATAGCACCACAGGTCTCAGAATGTTATATTAAACTAGCATAGGTTAAATAACAAACACACAAACATGCATGATGAAATCAGGGCTAAAGTCGGGGTTATAGAAGCGCGAGATTTCATCAGAAGGCAGTAGTTAAGTTAAGCCGAGATAAATGGTTTGGCCATATAACTAGGCTACCGACTAACAGTATACCACAACAAGCAAGTTTGTGTAAACCCAATGGAACCAGATGAAGATTCCGACCATGCATACGACGGACAGAAGGAATAACAAAATCCATGCGAATCAGGATATATGAAGCCAATAAACAGGTACTCTCCCGCTGCTTATGCTTCACCTCGACACCCACAAGCACAAGAGAACAAGAAACAAAAAATATGAACAACACATCGAACTATATCTAAAGATCCTCGCTTTCGTTATTTCAAAATGACAGGCTCGAACCCTGGTCGGTAACTATAGATTTAAATTGTCATATTGTCTAGTGCGCCCATTAGTCTCTATTTCTTTGTCTCTCTTTATATCATTGAAGTCACGTGTGAGGCAACCAGGACTGCAAGAGCTGTGATGAAAAGGCAGGAAAAGAAAAACCATGCAGGAGATCCTCTCCAGAACGTCAAGCATTCTTTTTCACATTGGGCAAAGAACTTTTGAGACAAAAAAAGGGCCCTTTTCAGCCCTCTTAGAACTCACGGCTCTATATTTTCAACACACTGGATGAAATGAATGGTCATCACCATTCTTGATGGACAAACAACACCAACAACAACATTTCTTTTTCTATATTTCTATGAGCGCCAAACGATACGTATGTGTATGTTTATAAACCGTCTTAGTGGCCTCTAGAGTCCCCCAAATAATTTCACATGGAGTTTTGTTTTTTAGTTGTTATTTATTTTTAGATGTGCGGGCTGGTGAGTGGTTTGAAAACAAATCTCAATACTGTATAACCCGGGGTCAAATCCTAAATAAGGCATGCCATTTTTACGATTCCTAAGCCTAAGCGTGGATCTGATTGTTTGAATCATAGAAAGGGAGACATTGGAAGCAAGGTAGTGAAAATATTGAAATGTGCAATCTAAAGAATAGAACAGGAAGACGTGCAAGTTCTAACTAAACTAAACTAAACTTAACTTAACCAGCCACCCATTAACCAACCAACTAATAAACCAGCGAGCCAGTTAATTAACCAAGCCACTAACTAAAAATCCGTCAGCCAGTTAACCAGCCAACCAATTAATAAACTAGCCTGCCAATTAACCAACCAACCAACTAACTAATAAACCAACCAACCAGTTAACCAACTCACTAACTAATAAACCAGACAACCAGTTAAACTACCAACCAACTAATTAGGTAATAACTAACAAATAAACCAGCCAGCCAGTTAACAATTCAACCAACTATCTAATTACAAAATAATAAACTAACTAGTAAACCAGCCAGCCAGTTAACCAACCAGCCAACTAACTAATTAGGTAATAACTAACTGAATTTAAAAAACAAAACAAAACTGTCATCTACTGAAAATTGTACCTTGCGGTGTAGGGCAGGGGGTCTTGAGCCTGAGGAATTAAGGCCGTTTGGCTAGTGCAGTCATAAATAATTACCTGACATATAACATATTCGAAAAGAGAATCTCCACATCCGATTCTCGAAGGCGGAGCGGCTCCTCACCTACTCCAAGATTCCTACAACCTTGGCGGTGGTGATCGACAGAGGGCAGCGAAATGCCGACCACAGTATCAATCAAAAGGAAAATACAACAGCCAGAGAGATTCATCCCAAGAGTCAATCAATGTTCCAGATGCCAGAGGGCCGGCCACAGCAGAACAGCATGTCGCAGTAAGACGGAAATCTGCCGGTACTGCGCCGATCACCACGCCTTTAAGGAGTGTCCGCTGGCCAAGCTGGACACGGACTTCCGAGCACCCAACAACAAAAGAAAGTGCGCCAACTGCCTGGGCAAGCATGGGGCAAGATACTTAGGCTGTCCATACCTTCAAAGACACAGAGACGTCTTAAAGTTCGCCATCACCACAAAGACACAATATAAGGACGCAATGCGGAGGTGCGAGACAGCCCCGGGCATATCACAGGCTGAGAGATATCAACTGCAAAAGCCAGATAGAGGAGTTGAAGAAGCAAGTCAAGGTACTGCTGACGCTGACTCCGTCCAGCGACAATGAGAAACTGCTGGCTGAAATAAAGGAGATCCATCAAAACATCAAGCAAGAAGTGGAACATATAGCACTGATAAAGAAGGAGAACAAAGAAATCCTACAAACTATTAAATCAGAGAGAGAACTGCAAACGCTGAAATTGAACTTTTCCAAAACAAACCAACAGAAGCCATACAAGAAACCACAGAGACACCGCAAGATGAAAACCAAGAGACCGAGTCCGAACCGCAAGCTAAAGCCAGCAGCCCAACCACGACACCCGAGACATACAAGGTGAAACCAATATCCAGCCATACATCCGAAGAAAACCTAGATGAGCTCCCTGATGACGACAGGGAGAGACCTCGGGGACCTACATTGGAGGAGCTACGAGAATCGGCATGGATTGAGGGACTCAGGTGCCAGGAATTCAGAAGGCACTGGGAAGAAAAAGAAAATAAGAAGCCCAAGAAACTCAGGAGAGCGGTAGAATACCCAGATAGATACTATGAACCTGATTTTGCCGATTACACATACGATATAGCAGACGGAGAGATCATCCCATGGCTGACAGCGGAGGAAGAAATCGAATGGCAACAGAAACTCAAAATCAAAAGCGAAAAAAAGGCGAAAGGAGGACAATGAAAACATCGAAACACTTCTACGGACAATACACAATAAAGGAGGCAAAAAGACCAAATAAACAGTCCTTATGAGGACTGCACCCAGCCAAGCCAGACGAGCCAGGAGCCTGCACCAACAAAGAAAACCACAAGAGGAGACGGGCACAAAAGATGGCCAACCATCCCCCCCTCCCCCTTCCCCCCCCCCCCCCCCCCCAGCTGACGCCACAGACACAAATGCTTATGTAACCAGTCCGAGGTAGGGCTCTCTCGTAAGAGCGCACAAGACAAGAAACAGGGCTAAAAACCCACAAAAATCACGGCTCTCAACAGTAACCACCGCTGAGGAAGCAGCTTAGACGAGACCGAATTTAAATTTTTTTTTTTTGTGTGTGTGGAAAATTGGAATTGGAATTAACATATTGTGATAACTTTTGAGTTATGAAAGAGGCAATAGACAGGAATCGGTCTCCCTGGCCAAGGAGGTAACGACGTTGTTCGTAATCCCGTATATCCACGTGTGGAAAACAGCTGCGCAATATTCAGCAGCGGATCGCGCCTCGCTAGTAACTTACGGTGGTATGTGAGCCACTCGTTCAGAAATCAATGCCAAACTACTAAACGTAAAACTTGTCTAGTACATCAACAGCAGCTGAAAAATGTTGGTGTTGACTGCAACGTCATGTAAGGGGTATGCAACATAAAAGAAATTGACAGGAAAAGTATGCACATATTCCTATGAGTACATTAAAACGTAAAAGCACTTTGCCAAAACAGTTAAGGATTATGTTGATAAATAAAAAAGAAATGTAGAGAAAAGGGAACTATTGCATCCACGATCGGAGGTCTTTATTTCCAATCTTAAGATTGGCTAATCTGGCGATGATTAAATCCTAGCCATCCGTGGCGTGGCTCTTGCAAGCCACATTCGTTTTCTTAACCTTATTTATACATTTCCTTAACCTTAGTCACCAGGTTGTGATGAGATACCAGGTGAACTAATTAAAGCTGGAGGAGAAAAAAGCATACAAATATATCATGCATTATGTAACAAGATATGAAAATATGGTATATGGCCAAAATATTGGAAGAGAACTATCTTCATTCCAATACCAAAAAAGGGCAACCTGAAATTATGCACCAACTAAAGAAATGTTGCCCTGATCAGTCATGCAAGTAAAATTCCACTAAAGATCATAATGAAAAGACTTCGTAAGAAAATAGAAGAAGAGATTAACGTGGTTCAAGCTGGATTTAGACAAGGAAGAGGAACACGAGATCACATACTCAACATGCGTTTAATAATAGAGAAGTACAGAGAATTTAATGTAAACCTATTCTCCTGTTTTGTGGATTATTCAAAAGCATTTGACTGTGTACAACACCAAAAACTTTGGGAAATCATGAGGAATATGGGCTTTCCATCACATGTAGTACAACTCATAAAAATGCTCTGTCTAGACCAACAAGCAGCGGTTAGAATAGATGGCGAGACATCAGATTGGTTTGACATCAAGCAAGGAGTCCGTCAGGAATGTGTGCTGTCAACCTATTTGCTTAACCTGTACGCCGAAAATATAACGAGAAATGTCAGAGATGATATAAACAGGGAGCTATATGATGCCCTACATATCGGTGCTCATGAAATCCCAGAGATTCGATATGCTGATGATACAATATCACTATCCACATCACAGACTGGTATAAAAAATATAATAACCTCAACCCAAAGAAATAGTGAAAATCACAACTTATATTTAACATAGCAAAAACAAAGATAAAGCATACAGATAAAACTACCATAGAGAAAGACATATATGTTAATGAGGAAATATTGGAGGTGGTGGAAAATTTTGAATATCTTGGGTCATTGATTACCAATAACGGTGACACAATGAAAGAAATTAAACGGCGACTAGCAGTTGCTCTTCAAACACTAAAACAACTTAATAAATTGTGGAGTGGGACAGATAGAACTACAAAAATTAGATTTCTAAGAGCATGCATCTTTCCAATTGCAACATACCCTGTGAGATCTGGGACACTTACTAAACAAGCTTAACAGCGCATAAATGCTTTTGAATATAAATGTTATAGACAGATTCTAAGAATATCTTGAGTAAAGAAAATAACAAATGCATCCATACTTCAAGAGCTGAATATTGAAGAGAGTTAGCTATTAAAGACGGTAAAACAACGAAAATTGATATATCTTATATTTTGGTCACTTGAAACGTCATGAAAGTTTGGAGAAAACAATAATGGAGGAGTATATGCCTGGGAAGAGAGAAAGAGGAAGGCCAAAGAGAAGATGGGTGCAGGATGTGGTGGATGATCTCCGGATGGGTGTATCTGACAAGGGATATCTTTCTTGTGATCGAGCAGTTTTCCTGAGGGTTGTTATGGGAGCGAGCTTCTGCAAAGTACATGCTATTGAAGGAATGAATGAACCTTAGTTATACATTTCCTTAACTTTAGTGGTATATGTCCGTAACCTTTAGTGGTATATGTCCGTAACCTT
>JACEFZ010003744.1:925000-932016 GCA_014155875.1 Cepaea nemoralis | reverse complement strand
ATAAGTGCTTGATTGTTTGGTTATGAGTACTTGTGAAGTCGGATGTGATGAAGTTCAGGGTTTCTGAATCACAAGAAGGGCCGGCGTATGTCAGGGTGGGGACGGCGTAGATGGGAGAGGTGACATATGTCAGAGTGGGACCGGCATAGTCAGGTGAGGCCGGCATATGTCAGGGTTGGGCCTGATATATGTCAGGGTGCGGCCAGCATATGTCAGTGAGGGACAACCTCTAGATCCTTGGAAAAAATTATAAGATTATCTTAAAAGTCTTACAAGTCTTAAAAGTCGAGGGGTTCGACTTCATTGCTCCGGGTTTATCCCAAATGGCTCGGTCTCTTTCGGCAGGAGGGTCTGCCGAAAGCGTCGCACGAAGAACGAACTCCGTAGCTCCGGCGACGACCCCCAGGTGTCTCCGAGAAAAATGCATTAGTGAACCGAAAGACGTAGCCAGTAATCGGACTCACAACTTTCGGAGCGCGAGGCAGACGGCATGGCATAATCACATGGCCACGGAGACTCCGTATATAAGATTATCACGTGTAGAAACCCCACAACCCTGACAATTTTCATAAGAATAACACTAGACAATTAAATGTAGACAATCTGCAGCCTCAACAATCTTTATAAGAATGACACTAGACAATCAAATGTAGAAAACAATCCAGTCTCAACAATCTTTATAATAGTGACACTAGACACTCAAGTGTTGACAACTCAGTAACCCCACGGTTTATAAGAATGACGCTAGTATAGACAACACTGCAGTCTCAACAATCTTTATAATAGTGACACAAGCCATTCAAGTGTTGACAACTCACCAGGGGATTGGGGACACTCAAAGGCTAGGGAAAGCACCCCAAATACATGCTTGTCGAAATCGGATGTACTGAGCCACAGGCTTGACAAAGTAGTGCAACGTGAAACCTGCTGCCTTGTAGGTAGACTGGGGACAGTCAAAGGCTAGGGAAAGCATCCCGAATAAATGCTTGTCGAAATCGGATGTACTGAGCCACAGGCTTGACAAAGCAGTGCAACGTAACTTAATTCATGATGTCACAAATCAAAATTAATCGATATGGTGCTAATCCCGTGAAGTCCCATCAGGCGGTGATAGTGCCGGGCCCCCTGCCTCGAGGGGGTCCACCCATGACTACTGGTGGTCACCTTCCCCTGTGCTGTGGAGTCAAGGCACAGAGAGTAGGTTAAGAGCTATTGACCAAATACCCCGGACACTCAACATACTACAGTGGAATGCCGAAAGGAGTTTACAAGAAGAAAGACTCCCTAACACATCGTCTTCATAAAGATAGAATAGATGTGGCATGCATTCAAGAGACACACCTCAATGCCAATCACAAATTCTCAGTCAGAGGATATCAGGCCACACGTTTCGACCGCGAAGGACACAAAGGAGGAGTTCTAATACTTACACGAAATACAATACCTTGCAGCGAAGTATCTGTGATCTCTGACAAACCAAACGGAAATTATAGGTGTTGACATAATGATAAGGACGTGAAAATAAGAATCTACAATCTGTATAGCCCAGCAGATAAGGACCCTTACACTCTCAAACATGAAAATAACTGACACAAAACTGCATTATTGTCGGAGACTTTAATAGCCGGTTCAGAAAGATGGGATATCCAGATACTGACAAAAGAGGAGATGAATTGGAGGACTGGGAAATAGACTCAAATCTCCATCTACTCACAAAGCGGATGACACCACCGAGCTTCTACTCCAGAAGATGGCTTTACCACTTCTACTCCAGACTTAGCTTTCTGCACAGGAGACATCCTCCACAAAATCGATCGCCATGTGCTGGACCAATTAGCAGGTAGTGACCACAGACCAATCAAGCTTGAAATGAATATGGAGTATGTTCCACAGGAGCAAAAGCCCTTGCCCCGCTGGAATTACAAACGAGCAGATTGGGACAGATTTTGCCATACTAACAGACAAATATTGTGAAAACATAAATACACGATATGGCAACATAAAGCAAATGGTGGAAAGTCTAAACAGAGCGATAATACAGGCAGCCACTGAGTCCATTCCAAGAGGAGCGAGGAAAATTACAAACCATTACTGGACTGAAGAACTACAAAGTTTGGAGGACAAAGTTTGAAGATGCCAGGAAGACAGCAGAGAGAGAACAAACAATTGAAGCAAACATCTCTCTCAAAGCCATCTCAGCAAAATATAAAAGAACAGTAAATCAAACAACAAGAGATTGTTGGAGGGAAAAAACAGAAAACCTGAATTTTGACAGGGATGGAAACAAACTATGGAAACTAGTGAAAGCCATGAACAATGAAGGACCTAGAAACAAACAAATAACAATTAAACAAGGAAATGCCTTGCTTACAGGCAAAAAGGCTGCAAATGCACTAATGGAACACTATGCAAATGCAAACCACATTGATATTACAACCGAACAGAAGAAAGCGAATCAAAGACAAACAGACACATCATAGAAATACAGAGACAGCAGCAGAATATATGATGGCAAATCTAACAATGGAAGAAATGGAACAGGCAATGAATACCCTAAAAAGAAGAAATCACCAGGAAAGGATGGAATCACAAAATGAAATGCTAATAGGACTAGGCACCAAGGCAAAGAAGAAACTACTAGCAGTCCTAAATAACAGCTGGAAGAGAGGAATAGTCCCACAGGCATGGAAGGAAGCTATACTAATACCAGTCCCAAAGAAAGGAAAAGACCTGGAAGAACAAATGGCTATCGACCTATCAGTCTACTTAGCTGTGTAGGAAAATTAATGGAACGCATTATCAATGGCAGGCTAACATGGCATCTGGAAGAAAACAAACTCTTAACACCACACCAAGCAGGATTCAGAAAATACAGATCCACTGAAGATCAAATAACCTATATAGCTCAGGAAATAGAGGATGCCTTCCAAGAGAAAAAGCACACACTAGCAGTCTGGATAGATTTAGAAAAAGCATTTGATAAAGTATGGAAGGAAGGACTGAAAGTAAAACTGCAAAACATGCATGTTTGTGGAAAAATGTATAAATGGATCAGCCACTACCTTGAGAACAGAACTGCCAGGACAAAGTACAAGGACAAACAAGCAAAATGATGCTGCTGGAGCAAGGTGTCCCCCAAGGAGGAGTTCTTTCACCAACATTATTCCTAGCATATATAATGACATCACAGAAAATTTTCCAGCCAGAGTACACACATCCTCCTTTGCAGATGTCGTGTCCTCCTTTAAAGTGTCGTCCCTGGAGTGAGGAGATCCGACACCCACATTATAATATTATTTTTTTTCCCTCAATATCTGGAGAATCCACCAGCTTCCGTCCAACACACTCCATCAGCCTATGGACACCTTTTCCTATCACTCTCACACTGTCGTACTATGCCCCCTTCTCATACTTCCCCAACGCAACATACTCAACAACTCTTACTTCTAGAAATTAATAAAGATTAATTTATTAAAATAAAAGTGTAACGTGTATGAGACGTGTATGCGAAGAAAATGTGTGACGTGTTCTATAAAGTGTAGAGAATCTGTCTCTCAGACATCAGCTCAGTCCGCAGATCACAGCAAAGATAGACACAGCACGTTACGTCAGAACAAGTACGTCTCACCCGTTGCCGGAACCATCCTGCCGGATACTGCTTTGCTTCTGTAGACCTCTGGTAATCCCATTTCATGAACATGAGAAATAGACACCGGTGGTATGAACAGTTACTTATGGACCGGATTCACTCTACACAATGTCCGTTCCTAATGTTCTCTAACCAACTGCACAAGTTCTTTTCTAGTGTTTACACAGTTAGTAAAGTTAAGTGTTAGTCGACAGATCATCCTCGTTGCACATCGAACCATTCCGTCCGCAAGTGCTAATTACTAATGTTAATTGTTACTGTACGAACACTAGTTACTCTTAACCGGTTCTCGGTTCGTTACCACTGTTTAATGCTGTATGGTGCAACTGTAATCTTCACTATGTTGGGTGAATCAACCTCCCTCTAGCTTTTAATCACGTCTGTAAGCAATCTTTATTGATTGCCGAACTGGTGTTCTTCAGACTGGGATTTTCTTCCTTCCCAAAACTTTATTGAGCTTCCTTGGATCTGGTAGGGAACCTAGGATAGAAACAACACACCTGGTGATAGTACTAGTTCATGATTCTTTCGGCTGAGTGTAAGCCTATCACCTTGCCTAATGATCGTTAGCTAACTAGACTTAGTCATAGAGCAGATTAGCTACCCACCTAGAATCGAATCAGGTTATGACAAAGAAAAAATCAGCAAACAGAATGTGGAACCCCTCCCACAAGGGACACCTACGGGAAATCCCAATTATCCCTCATTACTCAATTCTCAACTAGTAAAGCTTATCAACACTTCACTAATCTATTCTAGCTAACAGAGTCAAGTATCACTTCCCTACTCTAGCTAGTTTCCACTAACAGTGCTAATCATCACACTATAGTTTAACAAGGCTACTGCCTAAAGTAATTATAACGAATATATTATAATAGGTTATACCTTAAATGGCACCACTGCAGTCCTATCAATCATATCTACATCTGCCATTATAGGCACGTGTAAAATTAAGTCACTAATTAACACACGGTAGATATTATTTCCACTAGGCGCTGCCGTGCCCTGGCACTCTGACTAAAGCATAATTTCAAGTCCTCCCTAGCTGGTCACAACTAGAGTTTATATGGCAAACTACCAAAGTTGTCCACGTGACTTTATCCTCTTCTCCCCCACACAGGTGTTATTTGGACATATCAACCATTTGCAAGGATCTATTTTCTCCGGGCTTAAATCCTGTCAAAGTTGTCAGTAATTGTTAAGATTCTCAAAACAAGCCAGCGAATTTTATGACGACTTCCAACAAACAGTTGCAAATAACCCCGTCAAACTCTTCATGTTCCGGAAACCAAGAATTGACATATGTACTGTTTTCTCCCTACTAAGTACTTCCGTTTTACATCTGCCATTGTGATCTCACGGCTTCCATCTGCATTCAAATGTTGACAAACTTGTCAATCTTCTGTTCCGTGGTGACAATATATGTGATTCTAACTGGTAATGAACTGCCAACTCGGTGTATCCCTTCCTTCTCACTCAACACCAAATGTGTAGATGGGCTGACCCCACTGCTTCCATTTACATTCAAATGTAGACAAACTAATCAAGGCGATGCCAGGACCTGTCACCATCAACACCGACCGTTCCAAATCCGTTATAGATGTACACGTGCAGCTACAAATATTGTCCTGAGATTTGACATCCGCGGTGTTTTTCCAGTTAGTAAAATAATGGTGCTGAAAATACACGCCAAGCAAACGTCGGGAATATTTATCTGTTTAACTCATGGCAATCTCGCGACAGCAGATGACCTAGCCATATGGACATCTGAAGAATATATTAGTACAGCTAACAGCAGAATACAGCAAGCCTTATTAGCGCTAGAGGACTGGTCAAAATCATGGCTAGTGAAGATAAGTGAGGAGAAAACAACATGCACAGTGTTCTCCCTCTCAAATAAAACTCAGCAACCTAAGCTGGTATTGAATGGAAAAATATTGCGCCATGAAGAAAATCCAAACTATCTAGGAGTCACCTTGATCGTCGCCTGACATGGAAGACACAGGTTGAGAAAAATCGAACAAGAGCAAGGCAGAGAATGGCAATCATGAAAAAGCTTGCTGGTACAACGTGGGGAGCAGATGAGAAAGTTCTCAAGAAGTTATATACTGGACGGGTGAGGCCAGTACTGGAATATGGCATTGCAGCTTGGGCAACAGCAGCTAAGTCAAACTTTAACAAAATAAGTAGAGTCCAAAACCAAGGAATGCGAATCATAACTGGAAGCCTGAAGACAACGCCTATTAATGAACTAGAAAAGATCACTTGTTTACAACCAATGCAGGATAGAAGAGATAGCAGAGCCCAGCAACAAGCAGAAAAATTTAGAAGATTGACAGACCACCCTATGTACAACAGATTTAATGGTTTTGGAAAGGGAAGACTGAAGCGTAGCAACTTTGTAGAAACTGCAAAACGAAGGATTAGGGCAGATCCTATACTTAACATATCAACAGTCAAGCCCATACACAATGCACACAACTTCCCAGCTTGGAGACAGCAGCAACTGCCTGAGATGATAGAAAACATTCCTGGTATTGAGAAAAAGAACACTCAGCATGAAACCGAAAGAAGAGAAATAACCCGAAACTACATAAAAGAACATTACCCAAGCAGGAATTGGACCCATGCATATACAGATGGATCAGCCAAAAATTCAATAGAGAATGGAGGAGGAGGAATTCTCCTAAATTTAAAAATGGAGTGAAAAAAACACATTCAATGGCAACTGGAAAATTTTCAAGTAACTTCAAAGCGGAGGTAGAGGCTTTGAAAACTGCAGCAGAAATGCTCCTGATGGAGGAAAATAAAGAGAAGCAAATAGCTATCTTCACAGATGCAAAGTCAGCTGTCTCAATACTCAAGAGCAATAACAGCACAGAACTAACTGACCTAAGAGCAGCACTCCATGGTCTATGCCAGAAATCCAAAAAAGTTGTAATACAGTGGATCCCATCACATTGCAGTATACCTGGAAACGAAGAGGCTGACAGACTGGCAAAAGAGGGCGGACGACTACCACAGCCTGACATAGACATAACCTATAATGAGGCAAAGAGGTTGATAAAAAGCACTTATAGAACCAAATGGGAATCTGAGCATCCAGGCCATCAGAAGGATGATGCATATTACAAACTCGACCGAAGAGAACAAGTAGCAATCTTCAGACTCCGCACAGGACATAACAGGCTGAAATACCACTTGTTCAATAAACTAAAGATAGGAGATACTGATGAATGTAATTGTAGAACTGGAAAAATGACAGCAAAACATTTGCTGCAGGATTGCCCAACGTATGCAGAACAGAGAAAGATATTTTGGCCCACACCTGCTTC
The DNA here is from genome assembly GCA_014155875.1 of Cepaea nemoralis. NCBI lineage: Eukaryota > Metazoa > Mollusca > Gastropoda > Stylommatophora > Helicidae > Cepaea > Cepaea nemoralis. Next base: position 925,032 of record JACEFZ010003744.1, on the reverse strand, counting down.
ATTTGAGGACAAGCTCTATGGAGATATCAACA
>JACEFZ010003744.1:867500-917500 GCA_014155875.1 Cepaea nemoralis | reverse complement strand
TCAGCAGTGTGCCATTGCTTTCTGAACGAACGACTTTCATACTTTCGAAATCAACGCACTGCGGTCTTTTCCAAATCGTCAACAGCCGATTCCAAATCCTCGACATGACGTAAACTTATGCCACAATACGCGCAATTTATACTTACTTTGTCTAGTAAAACTTGCATGCGTATCACACGCACGCACTGAAACCGGCCACGTGGCTCGCGGGATAGTGAGACACGGAGTTTCACAAGTCCCAGTCATACCGAGTGAAACATCCAAAGATGAACCGGAAAGAAGGACAGAAATATATGACATGCATTATAGTCGACTATGGATGTGAAAACGGCAGCTTGAGTGACTTAATGAAACTCTGCTTTGCTATGACAGTTAATCAATCAATCAATCATGTGCCATGCCGGAAAGCATGGGCGGTCATGACTCGCCATTTCACTCGATCAACAGTGTCGTGGATCAGCTCAGTGTTCCTGTCTCGTCCATGCCATGTGGCCAAGCCATCCAGGTATTTTCCTCTCGGTCTTCCTCTTGGTCTGTTCCCTTCGATCTTGCCAGTTGTCACTAAGTTCTCCAATCCATTTCTTCTCATAACATGTCCAAAAAAGTTTGACTGTCTACGTCTAATTTCTCTAATCAGTTTACGATGTTCATTTGTCTTCTGTAGTACTTGGTCATTGGTTTTTCTGTCTGTCCATGGTATTCTTTGCATTTTCCTCAGAAACCACATTTCTGCAGCTATCAGTTACGCGTATGTATAATTTAGCTTTGTACCTTGTTTAGAAACCAATGGCAAACTACTGAACGTAAACTTGCCAAGAGATCACAAACAGCCACACAATTTTGGAGTTGACTGCGACGTCCTCAAAAGGATAAGCATCTCATTATAGTGTAATGAAGAAAAACACTTATATTGCTTGTTTACAGCTTCAGTATATTTATTGTCTCTCTCGATTGAATAATTAGTACCGTAAAATCTCGTATATAATGCGCATTTCGGTAATTTTATGAGAAGAGGTGTATCAGAGAATATCGTTACAACTGGAAAGATCAGAGGAAATAAAAAAAGCAGAGGCAGACCATTATAAATGATACTGAATAGACTGAGAGTGTGGCATAGATGAATATCATCAGCAGAGTAGATCTATAACACCAAAGTACCGAGATCTGTGGAGAGACATGAACGCCTACGCCAGCTGGCAAGGCACATAATAATGTTAATGGGTGGACTATTTAACTTTTCACGCATTCACAAGTGACGTATAAAGCGTTAGTTACTTGTTTTTTTTTTTTTTTGGTTTGTTTTTGTTTCGGTGGGAAAATTTACAAGCTAAAATATTCCCGGTTTCCGCAATTCGACTTTCCGACTGTCGACACTACATCGGCGCCTCACTTGTCCACCAAGCAGGCGGAGAGGGGGTCTTCATTTTTAGGTAAACAGAAGAAAACGCCTGTCAGAAAACAATTCACAAAACGTCTTTCCAATCCACATTTTCCTTCCAGCTACAGTTTATGCAAATGATCGGATGCTTTATTCCAGACAGTTTTAGGCGGTAGTTTCATAGTCAAAGACCTACGTCTAAGTAAATAACCAATATTCAGATCCTGGCTGATGTGATAAGTCCCTAAGGGGGTACGAATTAACCTTCAGAAATGCCGCATTCATGAATTGTACAGCGAAGTGGGTAATAGTTATTTGACATTTAAAATAGATGCTGAAGAACGATGGGCAGGCCAAATGGAACCAGAAGCAGAGGCCGTCAATGTAAACGATGAACGCAGGGAATATTAAAGTCCGTGGGAATCGTGTTTCACGAAACCCATAAACGGGCACTCTCCTGTTGTTTATGCTTAACTTCGACACCGCAAGGTACAAGAGGAACACGATGAGATGACTGAAGAATTGTCTTTTTGTGGTAGCATTAGTGGTTTGTGTAGGTAAAAGACAGGTCGCGCTAGAAGTACTGTAGTACAGGGTCTGTTTTTAATTATTGTGCAGTGTTTAAAAATATTGGGGGTCCAAGTTTTGTATTTACCTGTTATGTTCCATGAACGTTACAGAGGGTGAGTACAAAACTTGGAGCGGCAATATTTTCAAACACTGCACGTCATTACAATACACCCTATACTTGTATCAGTGAGGTCAGATCAGATGGGTTGCCGTCTTCATAAAGAGGGTTGCTTTTAAAGGATTTAATGCCAAAGGATAGTATATCGCTAAATATGACCTCCCAATAGGTCAGAAGGACAATATATCTGCACACTAGGAACATCGTGTTATGTGTTTAGTTTCATAGTATCTTCAGCAATTTAAATGCCCAGTGAACGGAAGTTTACACTATAAAACGTATTTATTTGATTGTGTACCACGTATGATCCAACTTACGTTTTGATTGGCACTTGATCAATTAATGGATGTCCGGCATTATTTGTCTCACGCAAATATTGTACATTCCCAGATCCAGATTCCAGCCCACCTCTTGATGCTGTCCTGCCAACCATGGCCTGATTTCAGGCAGTCATTATGTGATGCGATAAATTGTTGCATGGTTACATGATTCGAAGTCAATTGCAGGTGATTGAAAGGAGATCGCCCTGCTTTTATTTTCACAGTAGTATGAGCGTCGGTCGTTCAGAAAGTAATAACAAACTACTGAACGTAAAATTTGCTAAACAATCAAAATAGTAACAAAAAAAATGCTGGGGTTGACTGCGACGCCCTGTAAAACACATGCAACTAACTTTAAACAGTCGTTTGTGCAAGGGTAAATGAAGCATATATTCAAAGTATAATATGTCGTTTGATACATAATTAGTCAACAGATCTTCCTTCATCTTGGATCTGTCAAGTATGCCGGCTATAGTTCTGGGACGCAAGTGATTAGTCTTAGTCATGGCTGAAGATATAAAGAGTCATTGTGTACAGAGTGAGCAACTGTGTGCTCATATCACCACCACCACCACCACCACCACCACCACCACCACCACCACCACCACCACCACACCACCACCACCACCACCACACAACAACACAACACACCACCACCACCACTACCACCACCACCACCACCACCACCACCACCACCACCACCACCCACCACCAACCCACAAACACACCACCACCACCACCACCACCACCACCACAACACCACAAACACCACGACCACCACCCACCCACCACCACCACCCACCACCACCACCCACCACACCACCACCACCACCACCACCACCACCACCACCACCACAAACACCACCACCACCACCCACCACCACCACCACCCACCACCACCACCCACCCACCACCACCACCACCACCACCACAAACACCACCACCACCACCACCACCACCCACCACCACACACAAACACACACCACCCACCACACCACCACCACCACCACCACAAACACCACCCACCACCACCACCACCACAACAACAATTCAAAAGCATCATTTACCGTAGTGAATTTGAATAACAAAGAAACAAACACAAGATTGCACAGTTTGTGTGTGTGTGTGTGTGTGTGTGTGTGTGTGTGTGTGTGTGTGTGTATGTATGTGCGTTAGCTTGCCTTGAACTCAAGCGTAGTCCATACACGTGCTAATGCTTCTAATGAACTTGACTGATTTTTGTATGTGGATTATCTTTCACTACTACCAGTGTCCCTCGCCATCAGGCGATCCCACTCCGACTTCTGAGCTACTCATAATTTACGTTTCAAAGTCAATTACCAAACGTCAACATTTTACTCTAACTGTAATTTACGTCCCCAAGTCAAGAACGAGAAGTCAACATTATAGTTGAACTGACCGGTGTAGGGGTTGAACCACCTACATCGGCATCAGCACACCGGATGTTAAAAAACGAGCGCTCTTACCAATTCGGTCAAACTGACCTCGGATTGCCCAATTTGTAGCCTGACATACTTGGCTGCATTTCGTCAAGTACATACAACAGAATTCACACAACATAAACTACAGGGATGATATTGATAAATGCTTCAAGCTAAACTGTACAGCACACATGTCCACAGTCATTTGAAATGTCTAAGCTGTTAACTCTTGTATTCTCAGGCAACGTGTGAAGAGTTAGTCGCTTTTCCTCTTGAATCATAACCATCGCACAATGTGTTATCTTATTTTTTACATTTGACCAGAACTTAATGAGGAAATCTGGGCACTTCCATCAGGTATTTAACCCCTTTAAAGGAAAAATATACAGTTAGCAACCAGGGGCAGAAGCTACACACAATATGTTGCACGAATTATTGCCTGGTATATTTCGTTGCAGCTCCTTCAGGTGCATACTGCAGAGTTATAAAATCACATGAAGTTAATAATATAATAATACTTAAGCTGAAACAATTACAACACATAGTCACAGCTATTGTTCGAATGGGAACATCTGTTATTCACACAGTAATTTCAAATTTAACACGAACTCTATTCGCCCGAGGAGGTGCAGAGAAATACACCAGACAATAAATCGTGCAATATATGGTTTGTATTTTCTGTGTTTAAATTCACTAAGGGAATGCATTGTTTCGAACCAGGGTTAGACTTAAATTGGAAGAAAACAGACATTATGGTCATTTCTAAGATGACAGAAGTATAATGCAACATCCAAGTATAGGGGACAATTCTTAATCACAAATAGGTACTATTGTCTTAGAACAGTCATAACATCTGACGGAAAATGTCTTCTAGACATTAAAATAAGAATCGCCATGACAAAAGATGCCGTTTACAACACAGGAAGCATGCTCACCAATAAAAGGATGTCCATATCTGCGAAACATATGAGTTCTATATAGAACCTAACACAAATAAACACATATAGTATTGTCTGGCGCTCATAGAAGTGAGAAGAAAGAAGTAGAGACTAGAGAATGCACTAGGCAACATAAAAATTGAATGCTATAATTGTCGCAAAGACAACTTGTCACACGCATCAGAAAGAGGCAGTTATAGTTTGACAAATTGGAACCTGTTGTGACAACCGGAAAGATTTGCGAAAAGAGAGATTGAGGAAGACAGCGTTAGATTCTTGGCAGTCTTGTGTTATGGCAAGGAAGGGAGCCAACACACGAATTGATCCATGATGTCGGAGATCTAATTTATCGAGAGGCATGATCGCCCACGCCAACCGACAAGGCACTGGATGATGATGATACTTACCGATCGGGATTCGAAGCTGTCACCTCCAAATGTCGACTGCGCCTCGGTGCAGGAACAAGTGTACTGGTCTCTACTTCCTTTCTTCTCACTTTTGTGAGCGTCAATCAATATTATGTGTGTTTAATTATGAACTATCATTGTGGTCTTAACGGGTTCTCCAATTGGTTTCCTATATAGAACCTATACTGTTGTGTGCAAGTGAAACATGGACAATAAACAGACAAGCCGAGAAACTTCTAGTAACAGCTGGAATGAGGTTTCTGAGAAAGATGCAAGAATAACATGGACGAACAGCAAAACGATGAGACATTCCTTCGAGAAACAAATGAAAACCATAAATTGATTAGATAAATTAGATGTAGTCAGTAAAAATGTTTCAGGTACTTTATCAGGAAAACTAAAATTGAAAACAGAGACATTTTGTGGGAAATGAACGAACGAGCGAACAAACTTTACTTTCAAACGGTCACACATTTGGCACAAATTTGGTCTTACATTCGGCCTTTCCAATCAATCAAGTTTCGCGCACTAATTATCTATCATGAATATTACATTTATATTGGAAAACAAAGTAGGAACATTGCAAAATTAACGCTGTAAACATACACCAAACATAAACAATTCATATATTTAACCAAATGGGACAGGCAGTCAGGCAGACATGCATATATACAAAGACACACATATACACAGACACATACAAATATATATGTGTACGCACATACACCCATACTGTATACATACATGTATGCATACATGTGTACATACATGCACTTACATACATAATGCATACATACGCATAATGAACAAAGGGAAGACAATGAGACTGATACCCGGATAGCTTGGCAGCAGGACTTGCTTTGGACAAGACCACGGACCTGACCTAAGTCTCTGGTGATCATGTGAGATGGTGAGCTATGTCAGCCATCGCCTGTCGGCATGGCACATGATAATGGTGGCATTCAAAGGTAGTGTCTGGGAGGGACGGCAGAGGCGAAGAAAGCTTGTCACTATACCTCAATAGCCCTTGACCTAGAATATCAGCCACTGGGGCATAGTAGCCAGTGATGTTAATCTCAAAACTGAGAGTGAAGTCAAGGAGAAGTTTCAATCAGATAGCGCGGGGGAACGATTAGTGGTATGACTCTTCGCTGGCTGTTGAACGAGGGGACAGAGCCCGTATGTGAATGTCCTGAGTGCGATGATGTCTGTTTTTAAGTCAACTCAAGTCAACAGTTAGTGACGTGGCAGTTAACACCAACATTTGTTTGTAATTTCTTAGCAAGTTTACGCTTTGTAGTTTTCCGTTACTTTCTGAACCCCCGACACACATATCATTATCATTGTATGAAAACCAACGTAAGGTGGTTTGCCGCCCATCTCCCGCAGCTGTGTTTCGAACGCGGTATCGGGATTACGGTTTGCGCCTGTAACCCATTCGCCACAGAGAAGCCAAGTGGTATCGAGAAAGGAGGTTTTGTTGCTGCTACCTGTTGGACGACCACTTATTCCTTTATTTGATCTCTTAGCTTTATTTTGTTGTTCCATACAAAAGACTTCGCACGAAACGCCCGTCTGTATCTGTATGTGTTGTCCCACAAAACGAGGATCTCATTCATGTTTTGTGTTTTTATTGATTGATTGATTGATTGATTTAGGAACCAATCGGCGCTGTGGCGTAGGGTAGTGAGACGCGCAGTTTCATAACTTCCGTCATACCCAGCCATGGGGTTCAACATCAACTGCTAGAAATTTGGGAGCTGACAGCTTTGCGTTGATTATGCAGGTGCTAAGCGTCGGTAGTTGAGAAATTAATAGCAAAACCTGAACGTAAAATTGTCTAGTAAATTACAAACAGCTAATAAATCCTGGGATTGATTGCGAAATCCCGTAAATGGCATACAACTAACTTTTATTAGGTCAACCGACCATCACAGAACGACAGCTTCTTGAAGCCTTATTGTCACTCAATGATAATTACCACGTAATCAGCAACATTGGCAAGTGAAAGCAGCTTAATGGTAATGTAATTACACAAACCCTAACTCAGCAATAATGTTTGAGCAAAATATAACATTTAATCTTCAAAAACGTCTTGCCTTAACGGGCTAGCTGAAGTGGTTTCCGGTGATTTTGTTTGCCAGGCCGGAAACGCATGTCCGATTTCAAATAGAGCGTGATTTAGTAAGCTCTGTGTACTTGAGGGACAAAAAACTCACATTTAAAATCACTTCTAATGACCCTGTTTTTCACGGCAAGTCCAAGAGTTTTGCCGGCGGAAACGCGGATGCTGTAATTCAAGTTGGACAGGTAGAAACTAGGATGTGGGCCCGATTTCGCTGCATTTTCTTGCCAGGGGAAACACATCTTGTGGACATTATGGGATGCTGGGTCGATACCAAAGTAAGAAAACATTTCACAAAAAACTTCGTAGTTTTGTAGTTTAATATAGAGACGTAAAACAAGCAATATATTAAAACGCAAAACAAAAAGAAAAACTACTTCAGTATTTTATTTACGGAACAAGCAATATGTTAAAACAGAAAAAAACTACTATAGAAACACGTTGAAACACGATAATATTATGTAAACAACATTGTAATGCTTGTTAGATAATCAACTCAGTTTAATCTTTGCATTGTTATGGTCCGTCTCCGCCTGATTTCTTTAGAACAGTCCCCACTGTTTTGAACCTTGAGCCAAGATATTTACAGTTTGTGACATTTTCAATTTCTCCGTTGTCGATTGTGATTTTTGGTTGGCATGTCGCTTTGTCCGTGAACATTATTGTGTCTTTTCTGTTCAGAGAATGATTGTTATTTTCTCTGTGTCTCTTAACAGACAGGATCAGCTCTTCTAATCCCTTGGCACTATTTGAGAGAAGGACCGTGTCATCTGCACATCTGTATTCTGGAATCGAATGTCCAGCAGTTATGAACAAATCACATTTATCTCTGGTCACATAGGTTTGACGTTTCCCATGACATGTTCTATGTTTGTCTAGGCAATACTATTTTTTATTCTTTTCTATTCCGTCGCTCATGTTTTCAAACCATATTGCCTGATTGCCTGTTTTCTGACCGATACAAATCGGTGTATTGTTGTTTAAATAATATTATAATGTTTCAATGTGTTCTGGTCTAGTAGTAGTTGTGTTTTAATATATTCTTTGCCTTGTGTCTCTGTAATAAAATACAAAATAAGTCGAGATGTTTATGTTAAATGTTTTCTTGCTCTGGCATAAACTAAGAATCCCATAATGTTCACTAGATTTGTTTCCCCTGGCAAGAAAATGCAGCGAAATAGGGCCACTTCCGGGTTTCTACCTGTCCAGTTTGAATGACGGAACCCGTGCTTTCGCTGGCAAAACTCTTGGTCCTCACCGTGACACACAAGGTCATTAAAAGTGATTTTAAATGTGATTTTTGTCCTCAAGTGCACAGTGCTTTCTTAATAACACTCCGTTTGAATTTGGACATGCGTTGCCGGCTTGACACCCCCCCCCCCCCCCCCCCCCGCCCCAAAAAAAAAAAAAAAAAAAAAAAAACTTCATCTGGCCCGTTAAGGCAAGACGTTTTTCAAGATTAAATGTTACATTTTGCTCAAACATTATTGCTGAGATAAGGGTATTGGTAATTACATTACCAATAGGCTACCTTCACTTGTCAATGTTGCTGATTACGTGGTAATTATCATTGAGTGACAACAAGGCTTCAAGAAGCTGTCGTTCTGTGATGGTGATTGACCAAATAAAAGTTATATGTCATTTACAGGATCTTGCAATCAACCACAACATTTATTGACTGTGTGTGATTTACTAAGCAATTTTATATTGAGTAGTTTATTATTCTTTGAGAACGACCAATGCCTATTGCCATCGAAATCAACACAAAAGCAGTAAGCTTGTATATCGCGACTAGGAAAGCTGGAAGAAAATACAGGCAAGATGAGACCGAGAAAGAAGACATGGTGGACACTTTGATATCGTGGCACAGAGAAACATCGCTTTCAGAAATGAATATCATTACAAGAAACAAGAGACAGAAAGATACAAACAGACAAGCTCACCAACGTCACAAGGCAAGGACTATAACAAGATTGGCTGTAAACAAGACAGAAGGCTATAGACAGACATGATCACCAACGCCACACGGCATGGACTATAAGAAGATTGACAGTATACGAGACAGAAGGCTGTGGACAGACATGATCACCAACGCCAATTGGCATGGACTATAAGAGGATTGGCAGTACACGAGACAGAAGGCTGTGGACAGACATGATCACTAAAGCCACTCGGCATGAACTATAAGACGATTTAAAGATTGAGCACAACCTACAACTGACAACGCTGATCGTATTCCGGTACGGACCTACGGCTTTGTCCACGTCAGTTTGGAAGCACTATACTCGAATTTCGCTCTCGTTTAAGCTCGTCAGTAGTGCATATCCTTGACCGGACCCGGAAACAAACCCCGGATAACTGGCGTGTGATGAGGGTGTGTAACGACTAGAACTCGCGGCACTCGCTAGATGCAACCAAATTCTCACACTAGAATATCACAGCGTCACCCATCGTAGGTTATAGCTCAAAATTTGCCCAAGCCGCGATTGACATTCGTCATTCGATGTGGCCCCGAATTATCAGGTCTTCTCGGCTGGCAAGGCACCCAATGCCGCCATCGCATCTCATCTCATCATGTTCCTCTTGTACCTTGTGGTGTCGAGGTGAAGTATAAACATCGTGAGAGTGCCCGATTATGGGCTTCATGTATCGATATTCCTATGGACTCTGCTATTCCCTTCGTCCAACGTTTACGTGGTCGGCCACTTCCTCTGTTTCCATCTGGTCTGTACATCATTGCTTGTTGTGGTATGCTGATAGTGCTTCCAAAGTGACGTGGATAAGGCCTTAGGTTTGTACCGGAATACGATCAGAGTTGCCAATTGTGGGTTGTACTCAATCTTTAAATCTCAAATCCCGAAACAACCAAATAAATCTATAAGAAGATTGGCAGTACACGAGACAGAAGGCTGGGGACAGAATTGGTCAGCAACGCCACACGACATGGACTATAAGAAGATTGGCAGTACACGAGACAGAAGGCTGGGGACAGAATTGGTCAGCAACGCCACACGACATGGACTATAAGAAGATTAACAGTACACGAGACAGAAGGCTGGGGACAAACATGATCACCAACGCCACACGGCATTGACTATAAGAAGATTGGCAGTACATGAGACAGAAGGCTGGGGACAGACATGATCACCAACGCCACACGACATGGACTATAAGAAGATTGGCAGTACACGAGACAGAAGGCTGGGGACAGACATGATCACCAACGCCACACGACATGGACTATAAGAAGATTGGCAGTACACGAGACAGAAGGCTGGGGACAGACATGATCACCAACGCCACACGACATGGACTATAAGAAGATTGGCAGTACATGAGACAGAAGGCTGGGGACAGAATTTGTCAGCAACGCCACACGGCATGGACTATAAGAAGATTGGCAGTACATGAGACAGAAGGCTGGGGATAAACATGATCACCAACGCCACAAGGCATGGGCTATAAGAAGATTGGCAGTACACGAGACAGAAGACTGTGGACAGACATGATCACTAGCGCTACACAGAAAGGACTATAAGAAGGTTGGCAGTACACGAGACTGAAGGCTGGGGACAGACAGGATCACCAAAGCTACACGGCATGGACTATAAGAAGGTTGGCAGTACATGAGACAGAAGGCTGGGGACAGACAGGATCACCAAAGCTACACGGCATGGACTATAAGAAGGTTGGCAGTACACGAGACTGAAGGCTGGGGACAGACAGGATCACCAAAGCTACACGGCATAGACTATAAGAAGGTTGGCAGTACATGAGACAGAAGGCTGGGGACAGACAGGATCACCAACGCTACACGGCATGGACTATAAGAAGGTTGGCAGTACATGAGACAGAAGGCTGTGGACAGACATGATCACCAACGCCACACGGCATGGACTATAAGACGAAGTGTGCATTCCAATGCTTCTACACAAGTCACTTCTGATAATCTGTGTGTTAATGTGTGGTAAAATATCTCGACTGGACCGATCTGAAGCAATACATTTCGAATTATATTCACCAATTATAAGCAAAGCTTATAAAAAATATGAGCTTCCAAAAACGCGGTTTATGGCCGTATGTAATAAGAGTTGAGGGACTTAATAAAAATGTCATATGTGGATCGACAATTACGTCTGCTTATTTGTTAGCCTGTCTGGCCGCCAATTGTTCGTTTGTCCCAACAAGTTATTTATCTATGTGTGTGTATGTGTGTGGAGACATGTGTATGTGTGTTTCTGTATTCTATTTTCATTGTCTGGCAGTCCATTGTTCGTTTCTCCGGAACACGTTTTTTCTTCTGTCTACTGCATTGTCGCTATCTGGCTATCTAGTTATGTTGCAAACTGCAATGTAATAATCCTACAGCAGTTGCTAAACAACCTGAAAGAATATAGACAGAATCTCATCTCATCTCATCATGTTCCTCTTGTACCTTGCGGTGTCGAGGTGAATATGTTAAGAAAAGAAGCAATGAAAACATTGTTAAATAAACGGACAAAAAATACAGTAACTGTCTCGGTTTAACAATAATGTTTGCTGACACCAGCAGAATTGCTAATGCAATTATCTGGTAACTTATAGAAGGTTCCAGAACTCTAGACGTTCCTTTGTCGCGAGATTCCGTTCATTTCCCTGTGGACATTTGCGGTCAAACTCCTACAATAGACTGTTGATCCTCCTAGCTCGCTTTGGCTTTCAGATGGGAAACTTGTCCCTGTACCAGCCCATTTAAGATGGGGTAAATTATGCAGACCATGTAATTATTTACAGAAAACGGTTTTAATCGGATACAAGTGAAATTTATATGTTAAATTAAACTGAAAAAGTTACAATGCGTTGGTTCGAGTGAAAAGTTACAATGCGTGGGATAGAGTGAAAAGTTACAAAGCGAAACAGTTCCTCAACAGATGAATCGGGAAAGAGTTAAAAGTTGCAATGCGTGGGATAGAGTGAAAAGTTACAATGTGTGGGTTAGAGTGAAAAGTTACAATGTGGGGTTAGAGTGAACAGTTACACTGCGTGGGATATAGTGACGAGTTACAATGTGTGGAATAGAGTGAAAAATTACAATTCGTAGGATAGAGTGAAAAGTTACAATGTGTGGGATATAATGACAAATTACACTGTGTGAGATAGGGTAAAAAGTTACAATGTGTGGGAAAGAGTGAAAAGTTACATTGTGTGGGGTAGAGTGAAAAAAAAAATGACTATGCGTGTGAAAGAGTGAAAGGTTACATTGTGCGGGATAGGGTAAAAAATTAAAATGTGTGGGATCGAGTGAAAAGTTACACTCTGTCTGATATAGTGAAAAGTTACAATGTATGAGAAATAGGGAAAAGTTACATTGTGTGGGATAGAGTGAAAAGTTACATTGTGTGGGATAGAGTGAAAAGTTATAATGTGTGGGACAGAGTGAAAGGTTACATTGTGCGGGATAGAGTGAAAAGCTACAATGTGCGGGATAGAGTGAAGCGTTAAAACGTGTGGGATAGAGTGAAAAGTTACAATGTGTGGGATAGAGTGAAGCGTTAAAACGTGTGGGATAGAGTTAATAGTTACATTGTGTGGGATAGAGTGAAATGTTACATTGTGTGGGATAGAGTGAAAAGTTACAATATGTGGGACAGAGTGAACATTGTGACAATTCTATGGTTATTTTATCATCTTATTGCAGGTCGCTCTCAGCATGGCCCTCCGAAAAGACTCTCGATCCATGGACAGCTTCGTGGCCTCATGCATGCCCATGCCAAAGCTGTCGGCGATGTCCTGTGTCCATCTCTTACACTTGTCTTCTTTAGTTAACGCTAAATTGTCTATTGCTCAAATTCACGTGTTGCCACAAGTAAGATGGCAACATCCTCAATCATTTTACCTAATAGGGAGTCTCCGTGGCGACGAGGTCAAGCCGTTTGCCTCGCACTCCGAAGGTCGTGGGTTCGATTCCGGGCTACGTCTTTCGGTTCAAGAGTGCATTTTTCTCGGAGACTCCTGGGGGTCGTCGCTGGAGCTACGGAGTTCGTGCTCTGTGCAGCGTGTTCGGCATGCCGCACCGCAGAAAGAAACCTAGCCATATGGGATAAAACCCGGTGCAATGAAGTCTATCCTCTCGACTTTTAAGACATTTTTGTTAACCTAATTTTCTTTGTTAATGTTGTGCCATAGGTGATTGGTACAGTTTAACTTTCGTTCTTCTCCGCTTGATTTCTGTTGAACTAAAATATTAAAGCTTGCAACGTTTTCTCCATTGTCGATTGAGATTTGTTTTTGGATGGCATCTCGCTATGTGCGTGGACGTTATTGTGTCTTTCTTAGTTCAGAGAATGATTTTGATTTTCTCTGTGTCTCTTGACAGACAAGATCAGCTCTTCTAATCCCTTGACATTATTTGAGAGGCGGGCCGTGTCATCTGCACATCTGTATTCTAGAATCAGATCTCCAGCAGTTATGAACAGATCAAATTTATATCTGGTCACATCATGTTTGACGTTTTTCATGACATGTTCTGTATTTGGCCAGACAATCGTGTTATCGTGTTTCAGTTGTGTTCTTGGAATATTTTTTATGTTTTAATATATTGTTTGTTTTCTTCTCTCTGTAATAAAATACAAAATAAATCGAGATTTGTATGTGAAATGGCTTCTTGCTCTGGTATTAACCCAGTTTCAGCCCGAGCATTTATTGTCTGTTTGTGAATTTCTGGGCATTTTTATATTAAGTATTTTACCATTGCTTTCAGAACGTCCGACGCCTCATACCATCGAATTCAACGCAAACGGTCTGCCCAGACTAAAGTTAGTTAATTAGTCGAGGTTCCAATTTCACGGCAACGGGTCGTCCCAATTATGCTCCGTTGCTGTGCCAGTGAATATCACACAAAATGCTCCCCACTGTCCATTGTGAAAAGTGGAACAGACAGGAGTCTCGGTAATCCAACAGCCCGCACAGATACACTGTACATAATGCCGCCGCCAGAATGTCAACACAAAATTCCTCCACGAAATACACAGTTCATCGTCGATGCAATCGGCAGTCACCAGAAAGACCTCGTTGACCCGGGTTTTCTCACATGGCTCTGTCTCTATCCGCAGGACGACCCGCCGAAAGCGTCGCATTAAGCACGAACTCCGTAGCTCCAGCGCCGTCTAGTCTCCTGAAAAATGCACTCGTGAACCGAAAAGGTAAATCAGTCAATTCAGCAACAGCCGGTAGCCATTGTTCCGAACATGTAGGTCACTGAACAAACAAAAGCGGACGTGTAAAAGCATTCAATGTGAATATCACAGCTCACAGAGTCGCGCCACTCACTCACTCAGTAGTAGGGCGACGGAACCATATACTACCAGTCCAACATGAAGAAAATGCGAAATGCAAACCGCAGCCACAAAGATCAATACTCCGGAGGCCGTAGCGGTTCAATGCTTAACCGCCATGCTGGGGACCGGAAGGTCAATCCAGATTAAAGCCTAGATTAAAGCCTAGATTAAAGCTTAGATTCGGCATTACGCATGGCTATAAAACTGTCCCCTATACACTATCCTTTAAACCACAACACCTGTTGATTGTTTGACTGAATATAAATATGTCAGATGGTATGACTGTGTCAAGATAGTTATACCGATTCATCTGTTTAAGAATTGTTTCACTTTCTTGGACGTTAACAATAACAAATAGAAAGCGTCTGTTGTATTTTTCCCCAAGACAAGCTGGTGTGGGGGGAAACGAACAGGCGGACAGAATAGCCGGGTCTGCACCCCTCGATGGGATATTGGTGCAGGATAAGGCAGACATGGTCGGTAACCTCTGGGATCGTGTGTATAGTGCAGAACAGATAGATAGTCACGGCCTGGAAGAGAATAGTGCTGCTGGGATTGACCCTAGGATCAGACCGACACTCAGGACTGATTAGGAAACCTAACCAGACTGCTACTGGCACCTTTAGTACTAGGACTCTTCGCTGGCTGTTGAAGATGAGGAATGAGCACGTATGGGATTGGTCCGAGTGCTGTGAAGTCGTTTCTTGACTAAACTCAACGACTTGAACATTACATTATATTTCTGTTCTCTTTTGTGTGTGTGTGTGTGTGTGTGTGTGTGTGTGTGTGTGTGTGTGTGTGTGTGTGTGTGTGTTTGGTTCGCATATCCTTTTACAGGACATGGCTGTCAACATCAGCATCTTTCAGCTGATTGTTGATTTCTTGGCAAGATTACGCTCAGTAGTTTGCCATTGTTTTCTGAGCGACCGGCTCACATACACCGTAAGTCACCTAAGCGGCAAGAACCGCTACCGATTCTCGCGCAAGTTACGTTCCTCTCGTGGATATACGGGATTACGGAGAAAGTCACTAAACCCTAGGTCAGGTAGACCGGCTGTTCTCTTGTAGATGACCATATAATCTGTTTTCTGCCAATTGTAATCCAACGCTGAGCTCCACTGTATATTTAACTTTTTAAGAGTCTAAATACACACTGGAAATGGCCAATTGGCAGCAAGATTTACGTTTTAATCTCTGGCCAAACGTGAATGGTTAGAGAACACATTATGCAGTGTTTGGGATTCCAGAGAAAGAGCCAAGGACATATCACTCTTTGCCTGGGATTAAAATAGTTCACATCACCACAATGCAGACGTTGTTGTTGTTGTTGTTGTTGTTGTTGTTGTTGTTGTTGTTGTTGTTGTTCGCTTTGCTGATATGATCACACAATTGTTCATTCTGTACACACAAACTCCTTGTTTTCAACCATGACTAAGACTAACCACTTGAGTCTAACCGATTTACTTGACAGAACCAAAGATAAATATTTGTGTGACACGTTCTGTAGTGCGCCATGTACCATATATATATAAATTGTATGCGTCGCCTTCGTTTCACAAGCGACATTGTTTTGGACACACACGAATCATTAATCAGTCAAGTGCATATCTACGTAATGAATATCGGGAATGTGAGTCTGCAACACCTTCTGTTCTACATCGTCGTAGCGCTATCATTAAAGTTTCTTCAATACTAACTCTCACTGTTGCCTTCCCCTTTAAGCTTCCAATCCCTGCGTTCCTGTCAATCCCAGCGTTCCTGTCAATCCCAGCGTTCCTGTCAATCCCAGCGTTCCTGTCAATCCCAGCGTTCCTGTCAATACTGTCGTTCCTGTCAATCCTGTCGTTTCTGTCAATCATGTCGTTCACGTCAATCCTGTCGTTTCTGTCAATCCTGTCGTTTCTGTCAATCCTGTCGTTTCTGGCAATTCTGTCGTTTCTGTTAATCATGTCGTTCCTGTCAATCCTGTCGTTCCCGTCAATCCTGTCGTTTCTGTCAATCCTGTCGTTTCTGCTAGTCATGTCGTTCCTGTCAATCCTGTCGTTTCTGTCAATCATGTCGTTCCTGCCAATCCCTGCTTTCCTGTCAATCCCAGCAATTCCTGTCAATCCCAGCGTTCCTGTCAATCCTGTCGTTCCTGCCTGTCCTGTCGTTCCTGTCAATCCTGTCGTTTCTGTCAATCCTGTGGTTTCTGTCAATCATGTCGTTTCTGTCAATCACGTCGTTCCTGTCAATGATGTCGTTTCTGCCAATAATATCGTTACTGTCAATCCAAACGTTCCTGCCAAAAGCAGCTTTCCTATCAATATATGTATTCCTGTCAATCCCAGCGTTCCTGTCAATCTCTTTATTCCTGTCATTCCCAGCGTTCCTGTCAATCCCTTTGTTCCTGTCAATTACTGAGTTCCTGATAGTTCTTGATGTCTATTCCCTCTCCTGTCGTGATATTCTTCATCAAAAATTAGAATAAATAAAGAGGGGAGCATCGGCATCCTATCACTAGGCAGTAAAAGCCATCTGGCTCAATTCAATATCTCTCCGGCCAGGTGCCACATCTCTCCGGCCAGGTGCCACATCTCTCCGGCCAGGTGCCACATCTCTCCGGCAAGGTGCCACATCTCTCCGGCCAGGTGCCACATCTCTCCGGCCAGGTGCCACATCTCTCCGACCAGGTGCCACATTTCTCCGACCAGGTGCCACATCTCTCCGACCAGGTGCCACATCTCTCCGACCAGGTGCCACATCTCTCCGGCCAGGTGCCACATCTCTCCGACCAGGTGCCACAGTACCTTATTCCCAGGGACTGCATTGCGAACGTCGTCTTCCCTCTCCGAACACAGAAACCAGCAGGATGTACAGTACTGGAACCTTTCATCTGAGTGGAGACCTGTTAGAGTAGAGACCTGTTGGAGTGGAGACCTATTTGCGTAGAGACCTATTAGAGTAGAGAACTATTAGAGTAAAGAACTATTAGAGTAGAGACCTATTTGCGTAGAGACCTATTAGAGTAGAGAACTATTAGAATAGAGAACTATTAGAGTAGATAACTATAAGAGTAGATAACTATTAGAGTAGATAACTATTAGAGTAGAGACCTATTAGAGTAGAGAACTATTAGAGTAGAGAACTATTAGAGTAGAGAACTATTAGAGTAGAGAACTATTAGAGTAGAGAACTATTAGAGTAGAAAACTATTAGAGTAGAGAAATATTAGAGTAGAGATCTATTAGAGTAGAGACCTATTTGCGTAGAGACCTATTAGAGTAGAGAACTATTAAAGTAGACAACTATTAGAGTAGATAGCTATTAGAGTAGAGACCTATTAGAGTAGAGAACTAATAGAGTAGAGAACTATTAGAGTAGAAATCTATTAGAGTAGAGAAATATTAGAGTAGAGAAATATTAGAGTAGAGAAATATTAGAGTAGAGAACTATTAGAGTAGATAACTATTAGAGTTGAGACCTATTAGAGTAGAGAACTATTAGAGTAGAGACCTATTGGAGTAGAGAACTAACAGAGTAGAGACCTACTAGAATAGAGAACTATTAGAGTAGAGAACTATTAGAGTAGAGAACTATTAGAGTAGAGAACTATTAGAAATTAAACAGGAGATGATACATCACAGCACATAATGGCTGGCTGAAACTAGACCATGCAGGTAGGATAGCATCAGGAGACGGGCTGGAATTGGGATCCGAGAACGTACAATATTCACGAGAGACAAATAATGCTTCAGACCCATTAAAACCAACCGTCTTTGTGAAGATGACACCTTGTCTGATCTGATCAAACTTAAACAGTTACTGTATTTAACCTTTGCATTACCTTTGTTTTAAAACCAAAACAGACAATATTATTTAGTATCTATTCCAAATGTTTGGTAACATCGCTGTAAAATTCATGAGTAAGGCATTTCTAAAGGTGGTATCTAATCCTTTGAGGGACATAACACAACACCCAAGATCTGAATACATTAGAAGAAGAAGAAGAAGAAGAAGAAGAAGAAGAAGAAGAAGAAGAAGAAGAAGAAGAAGAAGAAGAAGAAGAAGAAGAAGAAGAAGAAGAAGAAATATTCCTGTGTCCGCAAAACGACAGATAATAAATAGTATATTCACACCTATCGTGTGCTACTAATCTCAAACTTGGACTTTGTCCAAATCACCCATACGCAATACCAATACTAGCGAGATGAGATGTTTAAGGAGAGCTCCCAACGTAACTAACCGATCCATCCATCCATCATGTGCCATGCCGGTAAGCGTGGGCGGTCATATTTTGCCATCTCACTCGATCACCAGAGTCGTGGATCAGCTATCCGATACCGAGTAAGAAATGATGTTTTCAGACAAACAATGTTATGAACACCGTGTGCCACATTTAGTGAAAGACAGAAGATCAAATGGTTTGGCCATCTCGTTAGAATGCAACATAATCAATTACCAGCACTATCGCTACATCAAAGATATTCCTCCCCACGTCTTTTGACGACAAAAGTGCAAGATAACGACGACGATGATGATGATGACTGAGAAGTGGATCCTTGACTATGAACCCGCCGTCTAGAAAACTAGAAAATGTGGTTGGGAAAGAAAGACGTTGTGGTGAATTGTTTTCCGACAGGCGCTCTCTCCTGTGTTTACTTAAGAGCGCAGACTTCCGGTCCGCCTGCTTGGTCGACAAGTGAGACG
Source organism: Cepaea nemoralis (assembly GCA_014155875.1). Lineage (NCBI taxonomy): Eukaryota > Metazoa > Mollusca > Gastropoda > Stylommatophora > Helicidae > Cepaea > Cepaea nemoralis. The sequence continues at coordinate 898,197 of JACEFZ010003744.1, read as the reverse complement.
CTAGAATACTGCCTACAACCGGAAATCGCCGAAATGCCCAAACCATGCATTTTTTTTTTACACTTGCAAATTTTGCCATCGAAAAGAAGTGTAACTAACGCATTATATATCACTTGTGTATGCGTGACAAGTTAAATAACGCAATCACATGTACACACACACCACACACACAAACACACACATACATATCATCACCATTTACGGCTGCAATGGACATAGAACAGAGAATGCTTTTCACACTATACCCGCACTTGATCCTCTCAGTAATTGATTATGGATTAGGTCTGCTCACTGTCTCAAAGAGTCAGCTGGTGAAGTTAGAGCGCATACAGAACGAAGCTATGCGGGTCATTCTGGGATACACTAGAGACACCCCAGTAGTGTGTATGCGTTACATCCTTGGTCTGCCAACTGTTGCTATTAGGCACAGGGTGATGCAGGCGAAGGCATACCTCAGAGTAGCTGCAGACACAGACCACCCACTGCGTGAGGCACTGGAAGCAGTTAAGGGTCAGCGACTGATAAGAGGGAAATCATGGATGGCTCAGGCAGAGGATACGATCAGACAGGTGTGCCCCTTGGAGAACATTAGGTGTGGAGAGGAGTGGGTCAGAGTGCCAGCGGAGCACTCAGACTTGTGCAGAGTTCTAATCACATTAAGCCGGGAGTGCAGGGAGTGGCCAGCAGGGGCCACAAAAGTGGAAATCTAGCAACTAATTCAGGACAATGCTCACTCGAGTGATGTGATTATCTACACAGATGGTTCGGTGTCAAGAGGTGAGAGAAGTGGCTGGGGGTTCATAGCCACAGCTAATGGTCGATGTTTGGGGCAGGAGAGCCTGGCATATGATACCACAACATCCAGCTTAAGAATGGAAGTGGAGGCAGTCACTGCGGCTCTCCGCTGGATGGAGAATACGACACACACACACACACATCGTGATTGTAACTGACTCAGAAGGCATGCTGACGAGGGTGAGGACGGGCAGACTTCGTCCGGAGTGGCTTGCTTCGCTTCGGAGGTCACGGGTGACAAGCATCGCCTGGATCTTTTCTCCGGGGCATGCCGGTGTGCTGGGAAATGAACAGGCGGACAGATTGGCTGACTCTGCAGAACTTGGTGGAGTATTGATACATGACAAGGCAGACGTGGTTGCAGCCTTGTGGGAGCACGTGCACACCTCGGAGGAGCAAATGGATTACCATGGTCTGGCAAGAATGAGACAACGAGGAGTGACGAAGGGGTCTGGCCGACGCTCAACGCTCAGAGGAAAGGCGAGACGGACTTATAATCAGATTGCTACTGGTACTATTAGTGTTGGAACTCTTCGCTGGCTGCTGAGGATGGGGACGGAGCACTTATGGGAATGCCCCGAATGCTGTGATGTCGATTCCTACATCAATCAATCAATCAATCAACCATTCGTATCATCATCATGTGTCCTACTAACTGATAGACAGATCTCGGTACAAAGAGTTCTGGATCAACTCTGGTGATGTTATTTCTCCACGCCAACGTCTCAATACATCCAACATCATTTCTCTTGGGCTACCCACCAATATCTCTTTTCCCACTGATCTTTTCATGTGTCCGATGTTCTCCAGTGCTTCTCTTCTTATCATATGGCCAAAGAATGATGTTTGTCTCTTTCTTATTGTTGCATATACGGTACTAGTTTCATTAGCCTCTCCCAAGATAGGACCTACATTAAAAAAAAAAATGCACGGAGAATAGAGTAACTAAAAAAGCTAATAAGTCTTTAGTCGTGGTTCCAACTTCACGGTATTGGGTCACCCCATTATGCTACGTTCCTGTGCCAGTGAATATCACACAAAATGCTCCTCATTACCCCATGTGAAAAGTGGAACAGACAGGAGTCTTGACAAACCAACAGCCCGCACAGGTATACTATGCATAATGCCGCTGCCAGAATGCCAACACAAAGGTCTGCCACGAAAAATACAGTTCATCCTCGATGGGGAGCGACAGTCACTAGAAAATCATCAGCCACACAACTGCATAAGGCAACCCAGTTAGTTCAGCGAGCGGCCGGCCGTTATTTTTCAGAACATGCAGTTTACGCTGCAAACAACCGCGACCGATTTAAAAGCATTCCACACGAAATTCACAGCTCACAGTGTGGCCCCACGCACTCAACTCAGTAGCAGGGAGACGGAAATATACACAACCAGTCCAACATAATAAACCCGTGTCTATAACCCACAGGGCAAATGAAATAGAGGAAGACCGAGAAGCATCACGGAGAAGAAAAATAAAAAAAAGTAAATGAACAATATGGCAAGGGCATGGGCAGAGCTGCATAGGATAGCTCAAGACAGGGGGCTGGGAGTGAGTTGGTAGAGGGCCTATGCCCCAATATTGGGGATAAAGGAAACAGAAGAAGAGATGGCCATGCGGGCGTGTGGAAGAATGAACAGCCTGATAGGCTGGCAGGGAATGCACATCTTGGTGGTAGACTACCTATGGACAAGGGAGAAATGGTTGTGCGCCTGTGTGGCCAGTTGCAGAAGGCTGAGGAACAGATTGAGAACCTGAATGTGGAAAAAGTGATATTGCAGGAAAATCAGCAGGGTTTCTGGAAGAATCCCAAAAGTTAGAGGGAAGACCATGAAAGCTTTCAGTCAGATAGCGGTGGGAACAATTAGTAGTGTGACTCTTCGTTAGCTGCTGAACGAGGGGACGTAGCGCGTATGGGAATGTCATGAGAACAGTGATGTAGGTTCTTAGCTCAACTCAGCTTAGCTCAGCAGCTCAGAAGAGGAAGGAAGAACTAATCGGTTGTCAAGTGAACTACCTACTAACACTATTTCCACCAATAAAACAATTCTAAAGTGAAACACTTTTTCTCACGCTTTGAAAGCGGATTGGGTATCTGGTTCTAGCCTCATTTGTAACAGAACAATCGCCAGTTGATCGGTGATGTTTCTGGGTCTTCCTACATTTCTTTTGTTCTGTTGGTTCTAGACAAAGGCTTTTTCCAGTTATTCTGTTCTCCGTATTTTTTCTCTCTAATGTATGTCCTACAGACGCTTGTTTCAATGCATGTCCTATAGCCACTTTTTTCTCAATGTATGTCCTATAGCCACTTTTTTCTCAATGTATGTCCTATAGCTACTTTTTTCTCAATGTATGTCCTATAGCCACTTTTTTCTCAATGTATGTCCTATACCCGCTTTTTTCAATGTATGTCCTATAGCCGCTTTTTTCAATGTATGTCCAATAGCCGCTTTTTTAAATTTATGTCCTATAGTCGCTTTTTCAATGTATGTCCCATACCCACTTTTTTCTCAATGTATGTCCTAAAGCCACGTGTTTCAATGTATGTCCAATAGAAGCTTGTTTCAATGTATGTCATTTGCCACTTTTTTTCAATGTATGTTCTATAGCCGCTTTTTTTTCAGTGAATGTTCTATAGCCGCTTTTTTCAATGTATGTCCTGTGGCCGCTTGTTTCAATGTATGTCCTACAGCCGCTTTTGGTCAATGTATGTCCTGTATCCGCTTTTGTTCAATGTACGTCCTATAACCACTTTTTCAATGTATATCCTATAGTCGCTTGTTTCAATGTATGTCCTATAGCCTTTTTTAATGTATGTCCTATAGCCGCTTTATTTAAATGTATGTCCTATAGCCGCTTTTTTCAATGTATGTCCTATAGCAACTTTTTCTCAATGTATGTCCTACAGCGGCTTGTTCCAATGTATGTCCTACAGACGCTTGTTTTCAATGTATGTCATATAGCCGCTTTTGTTCAGTGTATCACCTATAGCTGCTTTTTCAATGTATGTGCTATAGCCGCTTTTTCAATGTATGTCCTATAGCCGCTTTTTCAATGTATGTCCTATAGCCGCTTGTTTCAATGTATGTCCTATAGCCGCTTGTTTCAATGTATGTCCAGTAGCCGCTTTTGTTCAATGTATGTCCTATAGCCGCTTGTTTCAATGTATGTCCTATAGCCGCTTGTTTCAATGTATGTCCTTTAGCCGCTGTTTCAATGTATGTCCTATAGCCGCTTGTTTCAATGTATGTCCTATAGCCGCTTGTTTCAATGTATGTCCTATAGCCGCTTTTGTTCAATGTATGTCCTATAGCCGCTTTTGTTCAATGTATGTCCTATAGCCGCTTGTTTCAATGTATGTCCTATAGCCGCTTGTTTCAATGTATGTCCTTTAGCCGCTGTTTCAATGTATGTCCTATAGCCGCTTTTGTTCAATGTATGTCCTATAGCCGCTTTTGTTCAATGTATGTCCTATAGCCGCTTTTTCAATGTATGTCCTATAGCCGCTTTTTCAATGTATGTCCTATAGCCGCTTGTTTCAATGTATGTCCTATAGCCGCTTGTTTCAATGTATGTCCTATAGCCGCTTGTTTCAATGTATGTCCTGTAGCCGCTTTTGTTCAATGTATGTCCTATAGCCGCTTGTTCCAATGTATGTCCTATCGACACCTTTTTCAATGTATGTCATATAGCCGCCTTTTTAGTGTATGTCCTATAGCCGTTTTTTTAGTTCAATGTATGTCCTATAGCCACTTTTTTTTCTCAATGTATGTCCTTTAGCCGCTGTTTCAATGTATGTCCTATAGCCCCCTGTTTCAATGTATGTCCTATAGCCCCCTGTTTCAATGTATGTCCTACAGCCGCGTTTTTCAATGTATGTCCTATAGCCACTTTTATAAAATGCATGTCCTATAGCCTTTTTTAATGCATGTCCTATAGCCGCTTACTCCAATGTATGTCCTATAGCCGCTTTTGTTCAATGTATGTCCTATAGCCACTTGTTCCAATGTATGTCCTATAGCCACTTGTTCCAATGTATTTCCTACAGCCGCTTTTTTCAATGTACGTCCTATAGCCGTTTTTTTAGTTCAGTGTATGTCCTATAGCCACTTTTTTTTCTCAATATATGTCCTTTAGCCGCTTGTTTCAATGTTTGTCCTGTAGCTGCTTGTTTCAGTATATGTCCTATAGTCGCTTTTTTAAATACATGTCCTAGAGCCATGTTTTAATCCATCCATCATGTGCCATGCCGGTAAGCGTGGGCGGTCATGTTCTGCCATCTCACTCGATCACCAGAGTCGTGGATCAGCTCCGTGTTTCTGTCTCGACCATGCCACAAGGCCAAGCCATCCAGATACTTGTTTCTAGGTCTTCCCCTTGGTCTGTTCCCCTCGATCTTACCAGTTGTCACCAAGTTCTCCAAATCATTTCTTCTCATAAATGCCCAAAAAATTGTGACTGTCTACGTCTAATGTTTCTGATCAGTTTACGATCTTCATTTGTTTCTTGAAGGACTTGTTCATTGGTCTTTCTGGCTGTCCATGGTATTCTTTGCATTTTCCTCAGAAACCACATTTCTATAGCCAACAGATGTTTTTCAGCCTGGCTGCTCATTGTCCAAGCTTCACATCCATATAAAAGTACAGGTTCTATGTAGCATCTCAACACTCTTTTTCTCGTTTCAATTGACATCTTTTTATTGGTCAGTATGTTTTTCATCTTGCTAAAGGCTACTTTTGCCATGGCGATTCTTGTTCTAATCTCTTCAAGGCATCTCCCATCAGATGTTATTACTGTTCCGAGATAATTGTACCTATTCACTTGTTGAAGAATATTCCCATTTATTTGTATATTACACTGTGGTATTTCGTTCTTCCTAGTGACGACCATAATCTGTGTCTTTTTACAATTTAATTCAAACCCTTTTTGTTCACTGTGTGTAACAACCGCATCTACTAAATTGTGCAGGCCCTGTTCATTGTCTGCAATCAAGACTGTATCATCTGCATATCTAATGTTATTGATGCATCGTCCCCCAATGTTGATTCCTTCCATATTTTCAATATTTCTGAAAATATTTTCACTGTACAGGGAAAACAGATCTGGAGACATTACACATCCCTGTCTCACACCTCTCTTAATAGGCTGATATTGGCTTACTTCATTATCAACTCTTATGGCAGCTTGTTGTTTCCAATATAGGTTTTTCACAAGTCTAAGGTCTTTTCCATCAATTTGTAGATCTTCAAGCATCCTTATCATGTTGACATGTCTCACTTTATCAAAAGCCTTTGTGTAGTCAATAAAGCAAAGGTGTAGATCTTTGTTTACTTCTATAGAACGTTCGATTACGGTTCTCAGTATATACACAGCATTTACTGTACCCTTGCCTACTACAAACCCACATTGTTCTTCTCCTATTTCAGGTTGTATTTTCCTCCTAACTCTTTGCATGATAATTCTTAGCAAAATCTTCGTGATGTGACTCATTATATTAATTGTTCGATGTTGATCACATTCCAAGGCTCCTGATTTCTTTGGGATTGCAATAAATACAGAATTACATAACTCATGAGGTATATTTCCAGTATCATATATTGTATTAAGCAGACTGGTAACTTTATCTATTCCATATTCTTCTAAAGCATTAATCATTTCTGTTGTGACGCTGTCTGGACCAGGGGTCTTGCCAGATTTCATATGATTAAGAGCATTCTGAACCTCCATCTTCAAAATTGCTGGCCCTTCATTGTTATTTTGAACAATATATTGTTCGTCTCTGTTATCGTCATAAAGGTTTTTCACGTAATCTGACCATACATGTAAAATCTGATCTTTTTCTATTATGACTCTTCCATCTTTTGTCTTTAGGCAGCCTGCTGATGTACGTGTTCTTTGATTAGTAATCTCCTGAATTCTTTTGTGCATTAGTTTCGCATTTTTACTGTTGTGTTGTTTTTCAATTTCTCTGCAATTTTTCTCAAGCCATGTTTCTTTAGCCTCCTTACATAAGGTTCTGACTTTTCTGTGAATGTCTTCATATTTGGCAGGATTATTTTTGTTCTGTCTTCTTGTTTCCATTAGTTGTAAAATTTCTTCAGTCATCCATGTCTTACGGCCCACTTTCTTTACTTTTGGAATAGTTTTTTCTGCTGCACAACTGATTGAATTCTTCAGCATTTCCCATTGATCATCTACATCTTGAAATAGGATCTCTAGATCAGACAATAAATCAAATTTGTTCTTTACTTCTATGTTAAAATTATCTTGTATTTCTTTGTCAGTTTTCAATTTGCACAAGTCATATTTAGGGTTTCCTGCTGTATACTTGACTTTCTTTAACTTTACCCTCAATGTGCCAGTCGATAAGTGAACACAACATGATTTTCTTGGCATGTGTAAAGAAGGTAGTTTGCCATTGCTTTCCTTTCCAGCATGTTTTAATGCATGTCTTATAATCGCTTTATGTAAATGCATGTCCTATAACCGCTTTTTTAAAATGCATGTCCTAGAGCCTTTTTTTAATGCATGACTTATAATCACTTTATGTAAATGCATGTCCTATAGTCGCTTGTTCCAATGGATGTCCTATAGCCGCTTGTTTCACTGGGTCAACCAAGGAGCCCAGGTCAATAAAAAAAAAAGTTCCTCCCAGTGGAGATTCGAACATGCAACCTACTGTGCAAGCGTGCTAGCGACTACTCCATTACTACACATAATCAAAACAATAAAAGTAAGTGCATTGTTTTCGTTTGACATCGGACAGTGATGTTTCAGCATGTTTTTCTTCGGTTAAATTTCCCGTCCTCACTTTTATTAAACTTCGCGTATTCTCTTTGATCAGTGGTCCGTGGAGAGTAAATGTTGGATGGGAAAATACCACGACTCTCTCCTCTTCACAACTCCGAGTGCGGTCGCATCTCACAAAGTGGATTGCAGTATTTTATGTACCGGAACACTCTGCCCAAGCTTTACTATGTTTGCTTGTGCGAGTATTTCACCTCACTAAAAGACTCATTACAAGAAATAACTACACAATCATATCATCACCAGCATGTGCCTTACCGATAAGCGTTGCCGGTCATATTTCGCCATTTCACTCGATCACCAGAATCGCGGATCAGCTCTGTGTTCTTGTCTCGACCATACCACGTGACCAAGCCATCAAGGTACTTACTTCTTTGCCTTCCCCTTGTTCTTTTCCCGTCAATCTTGTCAGTTATCACCAAGTTCTCCCATTTGTTTCTTCCTGTAACGTGTCCAAAATATTGTGATTGCCTTCATTTAATTTCTCTACTCAGCTAATGGTTTTCATTTTTGTTCTTGCAGGACCTGGTCATTAGTGTTTTTATCTGCTCATGGTAATCTTTACATTTTCCTCAGAAACCACATCTCCACTGCCATTACATGTTTTTCAGCTTGTCTCCTCATTGTCTACGCTTCACATCATTACAAAGGTACAGGTTCTATATAGCACTTCAACACTCTTTTCTCGCAGCAAATGACATATTTTTTATTGGTCAGTATGTTTTCCATCTCGCAAAAGGTCACCTTCGCCTTCAATATTCTTGTTCTAATCTCTTCAAGACATCTCCCATCAGATGTAATGACTGTTCCGAGATAATTGCACCGATTCATTTGTTTAAGCATATCCCCATTTACTTGTATATTGCATTGTGGTATTTCCTTCTTCCTAGAGACGACCATAATCTGTGTCTTCTTACAATTTACTTCTAACCCTAGTTGTTCACTGTGTGCCACAACCGCATCTACTAAATGTTGCAGATCCTGCTCATCGTCTGCAACCAATAATGTATCATCCACATATATAATGTTATTGATGTTATGTCCCCAATGATGATTCCTTTCACATTTCTGAAAATACTTTCATTGTACAGGGAAGAAAGATCGGAGACACTACACATCCCTGTCTCACATCTCTCTTAATAGGCTGATATTGACCTACTTCATTATCAATCTTTATGGCAGCTTGTTGTTTCCAATATATGCTTTATATGAGTCTAAGGTCTTTCCCATCAATTTGCCGATCTGCAAGCATCTCCATCATGTCGACATGTCGAACTTTATCGAAAGCCATTGTGTAGTCAATAAAGCAAAGATGTAGTAAGTCTTATTTACTTCTTTAAAACGTTCAATTAATGTTCTCAGCATGGACACAGTATTTACTGTACCTTTGCCTTCTACAAACCCACATTGTCCTTCTCCTATAACAATAACAACAACAGCAGTAAACACATTAACAATAACAACAACAGCAGCAGCAACATTAACTATGACAACAACATTCTCCCTTGACAAAAGCAAATGAGAACCCTTGCATTTCTCGTGATATTAAGAGTAAGTACTTAACCAGGTTGTAAAATACAAAGCCAAATAAAAATGTGTCACTGTGGGGTTTGATCATAATAAAAGATAATTACAAGTTGTTTATTGCAAGCCGGAAATGAAGGACAGAAAGATGTGAAAGGGGGCAACCAGGGAAGCCCCGATGTTCATACTATGCAGTTTTTACATTGCCCATGCCAGTCCAACTTAATACTATAATTAATTATGTCACAGACAGACAGACAGACAGACAGACAGACAGGCAGACAGACAGACAGACAGACAGACAAACAGACAGACAGACAGACAGACAGACAGACAGGCAGGCAGGCAGGCAGACGGGCGGACGGACGGACAGACAGACACACAGAAAGACAGTTAGATAGTACGGGATCACCAGCTACCCTTCATGCCTGTGAACAAGTGGAATGCATCGCATTAAGAACAAAATTAGAACATTGTCATTTCAGGTGAGTAATTTAACACAATGCGATAAAGTAATAAACGCATAAATGTATGAGAAAGGATGAATACAACAGGTACAGGCGGGACGCGAGTAGCTATGGCTTGCCTTTCCATGTCTCGGAAACTGAAATACTTAGCATTTTAGCCACTGATGTACCGTGGCCCCCTCGTTAGTCTTAGTAATAAACTAAACCTCAAAGAAACAAATCCATATTAAACCTAAAAGATAGCAAAGCAGCTAACAGAACGTGAAGATAATAATTAGACTCCAGGGTTTGGTGTCGCACTGGTGAAAACCTTCCCGCGGGTCATCCTGTAAACAGACTCTTGTCTGCTTAACGGACGGAAGATTGACACCAGAGTGACACCAAACGAGTGACACCAAATCCCTTGAGTCTGCTTAATGTACGGAGGATTCTAGTGTGGTTTACAAAGGGAAGGCCTATAGTTTGTTTAGTGAAGGGAGGTCTCAAGTCTGTTTTACGAAGGGAGGACTCTAGTCTGTTAAATGAATTGAGGACTTTAGTCTGTTTAATGAATGGGGGACCCTTGTCTCTTTTATGAGTGAGGGACTCTATTCTGTTTATCGAAGGGAGGTCTCTACTATGTTTAACAAAGGGATGGACTCTAGTCTGTTTAACGAATGGAGCACTCTTGTCTGTTCAACGAATAGGAGGTTCTAGTCTGTTTAACGAATGGAGGACTTTTGTCTGTTCAACGAAGAGAAGGCTCCAGGCTGTTTAACGAATGGAGGACTCTTGTCTCTTTTACGAATGAGGGACTCTATTCTGTTTATCGAAAGGAGAATTCTACTATGTTTAACAAAGGGATGAACTGTAGTCTGTTTAACGAATGGAGGACTCTTGTCTGTTCAACAAATAGGAGGTTCTAGTCTGTTTAACAAATGGAGGACTTTTGTCTGTTCAACGAAGAGAAGGCTCCAGGCTGTTTAACGAATGGAGGACTCTTGTCTGTTCAACAAATAGGAGGTTCTAGTCTGTTTAACAAATGGAGGACTTTTGTCTGTTCAACGAAGAGAAGGCTCTAGGCTGTTTAACGAATGGATGATCAGCTAAAATCTTCTCTACTATGATGCCTGCTATAGACTACATATTTCTACGACTACGAGATTGCAAGAGAGCCAAAGTAGTCCTTAATGGAGATGATATATGATGATCCCCCACGTATAACATTCAATCTGGACAGTTGAGACAGAACTGGAAACGCGTGTTTTGCTTGAAAAGTCGGGATAGAATCAAATCATGAACCAGCTCCCAATTACTTCAGTTTGTACACGTGACAACAATACGATAGTCGTTAGTCGTTAGTCACGGCTCCAACTTCGCGGCAATGGGTCACCCCAATATGCTCAGTTCCTGTACCAGTGAATATCCGCCCCCCCCCCCCCCACCTCAAACAAAAATGCTACTCACTGTCCCACGTGATAAGTGGAGCAGTTCCGACAAACTAACAGCACACTCAGACATACATGCATAAGACCACGGACAGAATGCCAGCACAGCAGTTCGCCACTAAAATTACAGTTCATCGTCGATGGAAGCTGCAGTCACGAACGAACGAACGAACGAACGAACGAACAAACTTTATTTTCGAAGGGTAACAAATTGGGCACGCAGGCCCGTCTTACATTCGGCCCTTCCAATCACTCATCTTTCGTTCATCAGTGCATAGTGCATTCACATAGGAAAACAACATTGTCAAATGAATGTTGTAAGAATAAACAATGCATGGTACCATGTTATGAGACAAATCCCTCACCCACCCACCCATCTATCCATCCGTGTGTCCCCCCCCACACACATCCACCACCCAACCACACACATACCCACAGGCACATACATGACCCCATCCACCCACGCATCCCCCAACCAACACATCCCAAACACACCCCCACATACATCATCTCCCTACTCACACACACACACATCTACCACCCACCATCCCGCCCATCCGCCTTTTTGGACCGGAATACATCCGGGTATTTACTGGCCAAGAAGTTATAAATTAAGCAGCAAATCATGTAAAAAGCAGTAGACAAAATCAAGTCACTGGAAAAGCAGTTGCACACACATTACTGCATAAGGCGAAACCAGCCAGTTCAGCAACCGCCGCCCGCAATTGTTCTGACTATGCAGTTCACAATACAAACCACCGCGGAGAAATGTAAAAGCATTCCTAATGAAACCTACAGGTCACAGTGTCGCTCCACGCACATAACTTAGTAGTTGAGCGACGGAACTATGTACTGTCAGTCCAACATTAGAAAAATTATCAAGCAAACCGTAGTCAGAAACAAAATACTACAGAGGCGTTACAGCTTAACAGCCCATCCGCCTTTTTGGACCGGAATACAACCGGGTATTTACTGGCCAAGAAGTTAATAAATTAAGCAGCAAATCATGTAAAAAGCAGTAGACAAAATCAAGAAATGAATAAATCAAACGAACCAACAAGCCAATGAATTGATCAAACGATATATCAGTCTGTAAATTAATCAATCACGCATTCAATTAATGAACATTTCAATCAATCAACCAAACCCTTAAAACAATCAATTAAAAGACCCAATCAACTAACCAACGTGGGAAAAAATACACCAAACAATCAACTTAAAATAAAAAAATAACCAATTAACCAATCTGATCAACCAAATAAGTTCGTCAACCAATCAAGAAACCAATGCGTCAACTAGCTAAATAACTTATTAACTTCAAAACAATGTTTTCCTGTAGTGAAGTTGAATAACGAAGACACAAACAATAGATTGCACGATTTTTGCCTGGTATATTTCGCTGCATCTCGCCAGTGACATACTGCAGAATTCACACAACAAAGTAAAGGGGGATGAGGGATATGAGGGGGATTCGAGGGGATGACGATCAACAAAGCAACCAATCGATTAATAATTCAATCAATCCATTAACTAATCAACAAAGCATCCGATCAAACAAATAACCAATCAGTGAAATACCCAATTATAAAATAAGTCAAACAAATCTTGAACTCTTAATCACCTAACAAATCAGCCAACGAATTGATCAATTAATTAATCAATCAAGCAAACAATTAATCAATGAAACAGCTAATGAATAAATCGAAAAATAACCCAACCAAAATCAATAAATAAACGAACCAATAAATCTATCAATGGACTAAAGACCCACCCAATCAATAGATCAGCCTGTTAATAAATTAAGCAACCAATAAATTAAGCAATAATCAATCAACCAACTAAGAAAACAATCACCAACGAAACAACCAACCAATCAAACAAGCAACCAAAAAATCAAACAATCAAACAAATAACCAATCAAAGAACAAATCAAGACATGAATCAATCAATTACTCAACCAGTCAGTCAATCAAACCAATCACCTAATCACTCAACCAGTCACTCACTCAAACAACCAAACAATCAAACAACTAACTAAACAGCCAACAAATGAATAAACTGACTGATTGATAATTAATCATTGAATCAGTCAACTAACCATCAAAGAAGCAACGATTCAATTAACCAAAACTGAGCCTTGACAAGGGGCCTGTTTGGCTTATTGATATTAATGATTTACTGAAGAGACCTTAAAAAAAAAACATTCACAACGTGCATACGGGTAAAAGTTATCTGCCCTTATCTAAGAGGCGCAGATGTCTTATCCCTACCCCATTATCACAAGAAAATATAACAGCTTGCATTGTAAAAGCTCTAAGCTCGAATCTTATATGGCCTTCTCCGAGTTGCAGGCGTACATGGTCTCACCACCCACTAAATAATTTCCTTGGCTGGGAATCGAACTTCACTTCCAGAGGCTGGGTCACTTATCAAGAGCTATGACACACTGAGGTTATCAAACGAATTAATCTAATTAGTTCTCTTTTATTAACAAACTCATCTCCAAATATCAAAAATGGCATTAAGTTAACCACTGCACAACAGTTTGTAAGAACAGCATAAAGAATACAACATTTTGAAAGAACGGCGTAACAATATCACAAACACTAGAACAATGACACGAAAACAATTCACAGAACATAAAATAATACCCGATAATCACAAAATAACAGCATTCATTTACGTAAAGCGCCCAACAACGAATTACCATAACCCCATCTGAATATCACACAAAAATGGTGACTCACTTATTTCGTCATTTCCGCTGGGTGATAAACGGCGTCTAGTTACCACAAAACCTCATCTTTCGCTCATTAACCACTTCTCCAAAGAAGCACCCACACCAATTTCGAAAGCACAACACGTCCGTATAAAGAGCACGATCGGACCATCTCCACGAGAATCTAATCATTATGGGCGTAAAAGCTGAGCCTCTATGTCTGAGATCCTAGCCATGGACTAGTGGGGGAAATTGATCGGAGCATTAATATAATTCCACCCAAAATGTTTTCAGACTGGCCAGCCTTTGCGTACTTTCTTAAACTGATCGAATACGCATCGTGCCTTGGAGTATCTTAAGCGTGTTTCCAGGACAGTTTATTTTGTAGACACAGGGTGTTTTTAAAGTCTCACTACACTTTGTATGTAGAACAATTTTGAAAAATGAAGTACATGACGTCATCAAAAATGTGTTCCACAGTCCATCGTTAAGCAATATGCAGCGAATGGCTGTCGTCTGCTGAAATAATTCTTTGTACCCCAAAAAGAATGGTGTTATCAAGGGAATAAAGAATTTTATTTTGGTTGAACAAGTGTTTCGAAATGGAGGTCGATACACACGGATGTACGGATGGTTGTTCAAAGATGTATAGCAAGATTTCCTGATAAACAACCTCCTCGTCGCACTACGGTTAGAAATTTGTTGAATAAGTTATAATAAATACTTCATTGGCACTTTCCAGCTCCCCCAAAACATGGTTAGACCATAGCTGTAACTATTGTAAGTAATTTAATGAAATATTTAGCACATATTTTGATGACGCCATTTACTAAAGTTTTTCAAAATTATTCTACATACAAAGTGTAGTGAGACTTTACAAACACCCGGTATAATCGCTCTTAAACTTCTGCTGCGCTAATGCCGAGGTAGGCGGTTCAGCCCCTACACCGGCATTAAGTTGGACTTAACCGGTGACTTCTTGTCCAGAAAGCAATGGCAAACTACTGAACGTACAATTGCCTTGAAAATTAACTAGGGGTTGATTGCAACGTCCTGCAAAGGATCTGCACAGGGTGGCAGGAAGGATAGAAATGCTCTAGCTCTTAAACCCCCTGTGCGCTGATGGAAGGGGGTATCGAGTTCAATCCCTACACTTGTCAGTTAGACTGAAAGGTTGACTTCTAGTTCAGAAGTTGTCAGTCGGACTTAAAGGTTGACTTCTCGTTCAGACAATGCCAACTGGACTTCAAGGTTGACTTCTCGTTCATAAGTTGTCAGTTGGACTTTAAGGTTGACTTCTCGTTCAGACGTTGTCGGTCGGACATAAGCGTTGACTTCTCGTTCAGAAAATACCAGTTACGTTGACGTTCACATGTTGTAAGGTGAACTTAAAGTTTGACTTCTCGTTCAGAAGTTGTCGGTCGGACATAAGCGTTGACTTCTCGTTCAGACAATGCTATTTAGACTTCAAGGTTGACTTCTCGTTCAGACAATGCCATTTAGACGTCAAGGTTGACTTCTCGTTCAGAAAATGCCATTTAGACTTCAAGGTTGACTTCTCGTTCAGATGCTGTCAATTGGACTAAAACATTGACTTCTGGTTCAGAAAGCAATGGCAAGTTAATGAACTTAAACTTTCCTCAAATATAAAACTGCTGTTGCCCGCAATGCCATGCGGGGGACTTGCAATTCTGTAGATATAGGAAAGAAATCCACCATACATGTTTTTTCTGGAAACTATTTGTTCAAAATGAATTAAACTTACAAACAATATAAATGAATATTTCCTCTAAATATTATATCATATTTTTCCAGTTAGTCCACACCCTCATGCACGACCAGTGAGAATCAAGTGCATGCATGCCTAGATTGCCTCATACATACGTGCATACATACGTATGCGTATGCGTATGTGTGTCAAAAATCAATTTCCACAGTAGACAACACTCTCCAAGGGCATAGACAAAAGCACATAGAAATTCCCGATCTGTGGACATTGGCAATCACAGCCTGGCCACACAGACAACGTTACAATAATCCATTTTCTCATATTCTCATGATTGAAATCACCCAAACATTTCTTATACAGCTTTTTCTGAGATGGCTCCAGAGATACTTCATGGCCATAGATGGCCCACAAATTTCTCTGCTGTCTTAGCACAACTGCCGTTTATCACAAGCTCTACGGTGAGAGCCGGACAAGGAATCAATAGCCTGGCTTAAACCGTTAATTCGAAGGAGTACGGCCTGAAGCAATAACCTCGATTCCAATTAGCTTTGGACACAGGCGGGAAGAGGGTGTGCTGAGGGCATCTGATGTCTACAAGAAAGATTAGGGGGCATTGTTTTTTTCTGAAATCATGGTCATGAGACGTTGGTTAGGGTGGTGATTTGGGTGGATTTCTTGTTGGAATGTTTGTGGTTTTGTGATGTGGGTGGATGTATTATTGGAATTTGTGTGGTTTAGTTTTGTGGGTATTTTGTGTGTTGTAGTGGGAGTTTTTGTATGTTGTGTGATATGGGTATTTCGTGTGTTGTGATGGGAGTTTTTGTATGTTGTTATGTGGGTATTTCGTGTGTTGTGATGTAGATGTTTAAGCCGGGACGGAATTTCAAATATATGGATAGAGAGTCTAGTAGTTTACACTGGTAAGGAAAAATGTTTGTTGTTTGTCCATCAAGAATGATGATGACCATTCATTTCATCCAGTGGGGTTGAAAGTATGGAGCCGTGAGTTCTGAGATGGCTGGTAAGGCCTATTTTGGCTCGAAATGTTTTTGACAATGTGGGCAAAGAATGCTTGACGTTCCAGGAGGAGGATCTCCTGCAGTGGTTTTTCTATCGTGCCTTTTCTTCACAGCTCTTGCAGTCCTGGTTGCTTCACAAGTGACTGCACCCTTATGTAATGATGTACGCCACGAATTACGGTCTTTAGCAGCAGTCTCCCAGGTGTCAAGATGAATTCCAAAAGCTTTCAGTGAAATTTTCAGAGTGTCTTTAAAGCGTTTCCTCTGGCCGCCTTGGGAGCGTTTACCACAACGCAGCTCGCCGTAAAAAAATTGTTTAGGGAGCCTGTGATCTGGCATACGAGTTAAGTGACCAGCCCAGCGAATCTGATTTTTCATTAGTAGAGTGTGGGTACTGGGCATGGACGCTCTTTCTAGAACTTCAGTGTCTGGGATCTTGTCTTGCCATTTAATCTTCAATAGCTTCCTAAGGTAGACTGTGTGGAAGTGGTTTAATTTCCTAGCATGTTGATGATAAACAGTCCAAGTTTCACAAGCATATAGCAGTGTGGATAATACAACTTCTTTGTAGACTTTCAGCTTTGTTTGCAGGCTTATTCCATTTCTGTCCCATACATTCTTGTACAGTCTGCCAAAGGCCGCGCTGGCCCTGGACATTCTTGAATCACTTCGTCATCAATTGTGGCAGCTTGTGACACAGTGCTGCCAAGATAGGTGAATTTGTCCACAACACTTAGTCTATGACCGTTCACCTTGATATTCGGACGGTGTGATTATTCCCTGGAGCTGGCTGGTACATAATTACAGTCTTCTGCAAGTTGATATCATTTACTGCATGGATGGAAAGTTGTTCAATCTCAGAAGGCTGAAAGCCAAAACCAAAACTAATAGTGACACCGTCAGAGAACTGCTGTTTGCTGATTGCGATGCAATGTTTCTCATATGCCTGTGCCACCTTTGGGCTCACACAGGCATATGAGAAACATTGCATCGCAATCAGCAAACAGCAGTTCTCTGACGGTGTCACTATTAGTTTTGGTTTTGGCTTTCAGCCTTCTGAGATTGAACAACTTTCCATCCATGCAGTAAATGATTAACGAAAAATAGAAAGTATAAGAAGAAGATGTGGCGGAGGAGCCAATACAGAGAACGAAGAAGAAGTTGAAACATTTGTAGTAGTAGTAGTAGCAGCAGTAGTAGTAGTAGCAGCAGTAGTAGTAGTAGTAGTAGTAGCAGCAGCAGCAGCAGCAGCAGTGTAGAAGTAGTATAAGTAGTAGTAGTAGTAGTAGTAGTAGTAGTAGTAGTAGTAGTAGTAGTAGTAGTAGTAGTAGTAGTAGTAGTAGTAGTAGTAGTAGTAGTAGTAGTAGTAGTAGTAGTAGTAGTAGTAGTAGTTCCAATCACTCATCTTTCGCGCACCAATGATCTGTCATAATGTAATTGATGAAGAAGTAGAAGAATAATTATAAGTATATGTATATAGAACGAACGAACGAACATCTTTATTTTCAAAGGGTTAAAAATTGGGCACGCAGGCTCGTCTGACATTCTGCCCTTCTTCTCTATTTCCTCTCATACATTCTTTCATTCAACATCTCTTATGAAGCAATTCTTTAACAACAAAAGAACAATAAGCTTTAAAACGCATGAAAAATAATCAATAATACATGACTCGTTGAGGCAATGTTTAACATGGGCATCATAAATACCCAAGGTGGGTGTTTAACTGAGAAGAATAAGTAGATGAAGAAGTAGAAGAATTAGAAGGATGGGCCTCCCCCATGTTATTTCTCCATACAGCTTGCCAAATGTCACTAAAGTTTCAAGCCTATTCCTCCTCTATTTTCTCTACTTAGTTTACTGTTTTCATTTCTTTCTTTTAGAACTATCTCATTCGTTATTTTGTCCGTCCATGCTATTCTTTGCATAGTCCCAAGAAACCATATAACCACTAACATCAGATGTTTCGCTACGTGCCTGCTTATCGTGCGCGTTTCGCATGCTTACACCAGTACAGGTTCTATACAGTACTTATAAAATAATACAAAGTAATGGAGCTTTACAGAACAGAATTACAGAAATTACGTTGCGGCGACTGACCTTCATCAGCAAATAAATACACGCACAAAACACAACATATAATTACAGAGAAGAC
This sequence comes from Cepaea nemoralis, assembly GCA_014155875.1. Lineage (NCBI taxonomy): Eukaryota > Metazoa > Mollusca > Gastropoda > Stylommatophora > Helicidae > Cepaea > Cepaea nemoralis. The sequence continues at coordinate 879,554 of JACEFZ010003744.1, read as the reverse complement.
CCTCCAGTGACTACATTAAGACATAAGAACGGGATGAGAAGAATGAAAGGGTGGAAAAATGAGAACAATGAAGAGAAAATGAAAATGTTAAAACAAGGTGTTACTACTTATCTCAGAATCCCAGGCTGTGATCCTAACATGAATTTCCCCTTGATACTCTAATATAGACAGCCGTGGGAGTCTGTGGTGTTATAGGAATATAGCACGTAACACTTCTTAGATTAGGCTAAAATAGGCTTTTCCTCGATTATTTATTTGGTAAAAGTCCACATCATGATTCGTGCCTGGCCTTCTCAAGCTACAGTGAGATGTTGTACATCTGATCCACGCCTCCAATCCCACCATTGTTAACTATCTTCTGATTGGATCTTCAACATGCATTCCCCATCCTTCCTCCTATAATTGTGAACCAATGTCTGTCAATGTATCCAAGAAGAATTATGATTGGTTGGATTCCCGTTGATAATGTATTAAGACTGATTGTGTCAATGGCATAATGACTTCATGAGAAGAGAAAAATTAGCTATCAATTCTGACTTCGGACGTCTTGTTGTTTTTTAATTTTGTTTTCAGGGATAATTTTCACTGCACACTGATATATTCATAAGGGCTTCAGTCTCCTACGATAGATCACACAAGGATAATCCCATTACAGTGTACAAACTCCGTAGCACCGGTAAGGATCCAAATGAATATACACCAGAATTCCAAGTGATACGAATAGTCATCTGTGAGTTTGCGGGTCCTATGCGGGACGTTATTATCAATTACTCCAGGCTGATTTTCTAGGCAATTTTACTTTCAGTAGCTTGCCATTACATTCTGAACCAGAAGTCAACATTAAAGTCCAACTGGACTGGTGTGTGGAACGAGGACAGCAAGTTTAAGCGTGAGCGCGAAAATTCCTCGGCCAGGCTGGCCTGCACTCCTTGGGTATAAAGTTTGTTGCTTTTCCTTTACAGGACGTCGTAGTGAACACCAGAATTTTTTGGCTGTTTGTGATTTTATTTTGGGCAAGTTTACGCTCAGTAGTTTGCCATTGCTTTCTGAACAACTGGCACCAATAGCAGTGAGTGAAAATCAGACCAAGTCGGTCCGCTGCAAATCGCATGCAGCTGTCTTTCGAACGAATGGGCACCAGCATATTTAGCGTGGGCAGGGCTATAGTTAGAGTACGCAGTGGCATATTTAGCGTGGGCAGTGGCATATTTAGCGTGGGCATTGGCATATTTAGCGTGGCGGCTTCGTGGCTTAGAGGTTATGACTTTTCTCCGTAATCTCGTATACTCTCGTCGGTAAACGTGATGACGGTTCAAATCAGCAGTGGTTCGAATCGCATCGGTAACTTACGGGGTATGTGAGCCGACCGCTCAGAAAGCAATGGCAAACTACTGAGCGTAATCTTGCCAAGAGATCAACAGACAGCTGAAAGATGCTGGTGTTGACAGCTAAGTCCTGTAAAGGATATGCTAAAAAAAAAAAAAAAGTGGCATATTTAGCGTGGGCAGCGACATATTTAGCGTGTGCAGCGACATATGTAGCGTGTTCTTTCCGATTTCCAAATGCGGAGAAATTTTAAATTTCCACAGAAAGCAATTGGGTTCTCATAGTTTTTCCCCCATTCTTGTCTGAGAAGTCTAGGGTAATTCCACTACCCAGGATCAAGAGGAGAATACAGCATCCTTTTTCATGCATGCAAAACCACACACGCCAAGCGGAGAACTGAACCCAGTCTGAACAACAACAGATAGATGCAGTAAAATGTGAGCAACTCCTTGACTACTTGACAAAAACAAAACCTTTTACCAGCTTTGTTTGTGGTAACCTCCGTGTGGTCGGTATATTGGTGTCCTCTCTATGGGACATTGCGGTCAAGTCCGTTGACGATAAAATAACTAAAACCTGTGAAGGAAACATGACCAACCCAGGTCTCATCAACCAACCAACCAGCCAACCAGCCAACCAACCAACCAACCAGCCAACCAGCCAACCAACCAACCAACCAACCAACCAACAACCAACCAATCACCCATCCAACCAACCAACCAACCAACCAACCAAACAACCAACCAACGAGGTGTGCTTCACAGTTCGTGTTTTTTTCTGTGTGTGTTTCATTGTGTGTTTCATTCAATCTTTCTTCCGTCATTTGAATTTTCTGTCTATTTCCATTTAGGTCTGTTTTGATTTCTTGCCTATTTTCTTACTTTCTTGTTTTCTTTCTTCAATTCTTTAATTTATTATTGAAATTAGTGAATGACTTTTATTATTGATTTCATATTTCATGAAGAAAATAAGAACAAGGAACAATATGATATTTGTGTAACCGGAATAACAGAAATACACGAATGTCGGTATGCTAATGACACAGTATTATTTACTACTGACTGGTACTGTACCGTTTTGATAGACAATAGTTTGTAAAATGGAATTATACATCTCCATAGTACAAACCGTTGGCTGGATTTACAGACCATGTGTTACTCATGCAGCAACATCCCTCTCTCGGTCTGTCTAGTTTACTCAATACAAGCTGCAGAAGGTGCCGGATCAACAAAGCAATACTTTAACTGTCCGCCTGAGGGAGCTTGCATCCTAGATCAGATGCCGACCAAGGCTTAGGGTCTGGTCTGTCCTGCCATGACATTTACTCTTTAGGTTGCAATTTCTCGCACTAGGGTAAGGCTTGTACTCTCCCAATTGCGCTCCGCCGATCGAAGCCATTAGCACAATGCGGGGTGTTGGGTTTGGTGATCTCCGCACAAGATGCGGCGCTAACAGAAAGCAGGTAGTACCGTCTCCTGCCATACGGTAGCTCAGTCATATCTGACTAAGACCTGACCAAAAGTATTACTTACTATCAACAATACAAATATGAATTGAGAAAGTAATTAAGTCAGTGACTTCACCAAGATCAAATCAGAACAAAATATGTTATATCCCAAAGCAAACAAAAACCGAAAAAAAAGTGACCATTTATAAGACCCATATAGCAATAGGAGTGTGTACATAGGGAGAATTTACACACACAAAAGTGAGCAGTTTTGATTTTCTAGAATCACTGCCGAAGTGCAAGAACATGTGATGGGAGATTTCATAGAAGAACATTTCTCTGCAAAACCAAACTAATTAAAACGTGTATAGATTGGAATAGATTTAAGAAAACAGTAAGAGAACTAAGAATATGCATATTTCATGCGGCAACATACGGTGTGAATCGTGGATGTTCAATAAATCACATGAAATATAAACGTGTGCCTTTGAAGGTAAGCATACGTAAGCAATACAGAAGAGTGGTAACAATTCATTTAAATATAAGCAGTATATAATAGAACCGCGTTGCGCTGGGTTTTAACGTGTTGGTATGGGAGCCGGTCGTTCAGAAAGCAATGGCAAACTACTAAAGGTAAAACTTGCCAAGACATCAACAACAGCGGTAAAATGCTGGCGATGACAGCTATGTCCTATATACATATATATGTATAACATATATAACATACCACAAAGTAATGCAGCGTTACAGAACACCATTAAGGAAAACATACGACGTTCGGAGATTAGCCTTCGTCAGCAAACAAATACATTCACTAAACACAACTTATTAACACTACAGTGACTACTACACTACAGCATAAGAACGGGATGAGAAGAATGGAAAAAATGAAAAACATGAGAACAATGGGGAAAATGGAAAACAAATGTGACACTCATCTCAGCATCCCAGACTGTTTTAGCATTATAGAAGGGTGTTAACAATATATTGGAATGTAAGCATTACAGAAGAGCGGTGACGATCCATTTGAAGAAAAAGTCAGCAATAAAATTGACCCAACCAGAAGTCATTATTGAAGAAGATTGGTTTGCAAGAGCAATAAAACTGACAGAAAATGAAAGATTGTGGGCATGTAAAAGACATGAAATGTTTGGAGGGGAAGATTAGACGAGGAAGACAACAACGTGGATGGGTGAAAGGTGTGATAGGTAACTTACACAAGCCAGCAACAGAGGCATAGATGTTAATTAGTTTAGTTTAGCCAACGGAACAACATCACGGCACACGGGTGTAACCCATAAGTGCTCCATTTTATTCCTAACTTAAGCCTGACAGAGGCAGAGATGAGACAATGAAGACAACAACATGGATGGATGAAAGATGTGATAGGTAACTTACACAAGCCAGCAACAGAGGCAGGGCATATTTTGTGTGTGCGTTTGCTCGCCTTGAACTCAAGCCTAGTCGATACACGTGAGACTACTTCTAGTGCACTGGAATGATTTTGCCTGTGGATTAGCTTTCCCTATTACAAGTGTCCCTCGCCATCAGGCGAATCCACTCTGACTACAGAGGTACTTTTAAATTACACCCTCAAGTCAAGGACGTTCGGTCAACGTTTTGAGTCTAACTGGCTGTGTAGGGGTTGAACGTGCTGTTCTGTCTTGTTCTCTGTGTTGATGTCTTTCGTCCATGCTTTCTGTCTTTTGATCTCGTTATTTATATTGTTTTCTTTGTGTTTCTTTTTTTATACTTTTCTTCAAATCTGTCTTTCTGTCTGCCCGTCCGTCCGTCCGTCCGTCTGCCCGTCTGCCTGTCTGCCTGTCTGCTTGCCTGCCTCCCTGTCTGCCCGTCCGTCCCTCCGTCTGTCTGTCTGTCTGTCCGTCTGTCTGTCTGTATCTATTTTATTTTTGCTGTCTCTTTTTGTTTCTTTCTATCATATTTTTCTGTCTTTCTCTGTCATTCACGTTTTTTTTCCTTCAGATTCCTTCCCTTTTTCCCAATGACGTTATTCTGTATATCTTTCCCTGCCTTCTTTGTTTCTAACCTTCTCTATTTCATTCATTCTGTATCTCCTATATCATCAATTCACGGTTTCCTTCTATTCAACCCTGCCAGTCTATCTGCCTTTGATCTCCCCCACACCCGCTCAAAATGTAAAATAGAACATTCTAAATCTGTTTCAACTGGCATTAAATAAACCAGCCCTCGGTTTCATTCCGTGACTCAACATTTATCTCGGCTCCCGAAGCATGTCACGAGACCAGCTAGCGCTTGAAAGGTCACCTGTCCGTTGTACAGCTTCCCCAGCTTCACTCAGACATTTAGTGGTCGGGGTTGGGATGCACTCGCCTCTCCTTGTTGATTATCTGGGTTTACCCGACGTGAGTTTGGGAAGCCATTACTCTCTTTGGATAACATTCTCCAGGAAAAATAAATTAATATCCCAATTGTGGCCGACTCGGTCACAGGATTGTTAATCTGAGCCAGACGATGAACCGAAATATAACTTCTCTTCTGCGGTTAAACAGGATATGTAACGTAGTCTCCAACAGTTCACAAAGGATTGCCATTCGCAATAGCAGATCTTCTTCTGCTGCGTTCGTCCGGAATGTTGTTTTAGACGTAATTGCGTTGTGTCTGTTTACAGCACAGCTGCGATATTTGCACCTTTCGGCCGACACACCCGACTTCTTAAGGCATTTGTTGACCGGGTTACCTGCCGGATCTAATAGCAGATCTACCAACAAGCAAATGACGACTGGTTGTAGATCACAGTAGATTACTGGTTGAAGTTTCCAATAGAGACTTAGTTGTAGCATCCAATGGATATTTGGCTGCAGTTTCAAATAGAGATTTGGTAAAAGCTCCCAATAAAGTTAGTTAGTTAGTCAACAGATTAACCTCATTGCACATCGAAACATTCGTCCATAACTGCCCGGATCCCCTCCTCAGTAAATCCCGCAGCGTGTAGAGGCTAACGACACCAGTTCTGTGTTGGTTTATTAATCTTCTTTGGCTTTCCGCGTAGTGTTCTTGTTTGGCCACAACTCTTTTAATTTGCTGTTCTCGCAGTCTGACGATGGTTGTAGATTCGCAGTCATCACTTGGTTCTTGCGAACGACTTCTCGTAGAGCCAATTAAATATAGATCCCAATAGAGACTTGACTGCAGCATCCAATGGAGAGAGTTGGTTGCAGTTTCAAATGGAGATTTAGTTAAAGCTCCCAATAGAGACTTGGTTGTTGTATCCAATGGAGATGTGGTTAAAGTTCCCAATAGAGACTTATTTGTAGCTTCCAATGAAGATTTGGATATTCCCTTCCCACTGCTCAACCCCATTCCTCGACTGTAAAGAGGACTGGAACTTAGAAACATTAACTGAAATGGGTGAATACGATTTTGTAACTGGGCCAGGCTCCAAGGGTTTCTCTATTTTTCTCATGGCTTCCTTATTTTCTTTTTCCTTATTTCTGTTTTGTTTGTCTTTCTTTGATTTACTTTATCTGTCTGTTTCTCTGTCTGTCTGTCTGTATTTCTTTCTTTCTTTCTTTCTTTCTTTCTTTCTTTCTTTCTGTTTGTTACGTATTCCTTTATTTCTGCCTTTCAGATCTCATCCTTTCTTGCTTTTCAGTCTTTTGTTTCTTTCTTTTAATTAATTCCATCAATCTGTAGCTTACTATCTCTTTGTCGATCTTCCTAGGTCTCTTTCGTTGCTGTTTTCCTGAGTATTTCTATCTTTCAATTATTTCGCTTTCGTTGTTCTGTCCTTCAATGTTTAAGCTACAGACAAAGGCATCTTGCCCAGACCCACCCACCGACCCACTCACCCACCACCGACTGACCCACCGACCCACGGACAAACCCATATCCCAACGAACGATCGACTGACCGGTCGACCCAACGACCCACCCACACAGCGACCTGCCAAGGAACAACCAACTCAGCGACCGACCTAACGACCCACCCACTCAGAGACTCACCCAACGACTCACCGACTCCAATTACCGACCTACCGACCGATAGACCTACTAACCAATCGATCCGTGTACTGGACAGACAGAGAGATCGATTGATAAATAGATAAATAGATAGACAGACAGATAGGCAGGTGGGTGGGTAGGTAGGCAGGCATACAGGTAGACAGACAGGCGGCCGGACGGATGGATGGGTGGATAGATAGATGGATGGATGGGTGGATAGATAGATGGATGGATGGATGGATGGATGGATGGAAAGATAGACAGACAGAAAGACGAACGGACAGACGGGTGGACAGACAGACAGACAGACGGACGGACGGACAGACTAACTGACGGATGAAGGGATGGATGGACATACAGACAGACAGACGAACAGACAGACAGACAGAATAACAGACAGACAAACAGACAGACAGACAGACAGACAGACAGACAGACAGACAGACAGACAGACAGACAGACACGATCTCACACAACAATGACATACGGACGATACAACAACATTACTCGCCATTATAAAAGATCACAAAAATACAGACTAAATGGGGAAATCTCCTGCCAGTTTGGCCACACTTCCAACCCAGCAAAGAAATCAGAATTCAAAGAGGAAAAGATTGGTGAGGTGTCAAGCGGACGTCCAGCTGGTCATTGAGCAGACGAAGATCTACGAGTATTCTGTCAGAAAGCGATCTATGGTAGCACATCTTTGCTTCCTTTCGTCGTTCAGTGGGGACCAGCTTCTAACAGATATACGTTCAGAATGCGTGTGCAGTGGTCAATAGAAACGCTGCATCTGACAGCAAGAATTTCCCAACTGACATTCCACGCCAGAAGTGGAGTCATACAGTCGAACGCTGAAACAAAAAAATGGGGTTATTTTTTTCGCAACTTCGGCAAAGGTGATAAGTTACGCAGATCCCCTTTGGTAAAAGCGGTGTGCAAAAAACGCAAACTGGTAATCAGTCTTCAATCTTGTGGCAGACGAATGCAAGCGAAGTTATGGAATGTCTGACGGGTTATATTTTATATAAACATAGGCTGTGTTCGTGCTGGATATGACGTTACAGTAGCTGATATAACATATGGCATAGGGCCATAATGTAAGGTAGTTGGGTATTAGGTATTGCAGATATTTCCCGCGTAAATCAAATTGCAGTGTTGGTTCGCTAGGGAATCGATTCAATTACTGAATGGGCCAAACAGTACCCGTGAAAAATGGATTTGTTGTCAAATGTATTATTTACTGAGAGAATATACAATATTTATAATATGTGGCTTGTTGCCATTTGCCGGTTCGGAAGGCGCGTTGTTATGAGAGATTATCTCGGTCGTCTGGAAGTTGAGGTGAGGTGTAATTTCGTGAACAGCTTCATCATCATCATCATCATCATTTTACGGTCAAGCGTCGTTGGGTGGAATATTTGACGTTCTTGCTCCCGATGGGTGGCACTGGATAGTGTCATTGCGTGTGACTGTACAATGTCTTTGCTCACGTATCAGATCTTTGAATAGCTGCGCTGTGTTTAAAATGCCCCAGACTTTGAATACATTATCTTTGTAATCAACAACAATAGGGGCTATTCGAAAGAAATCAGAATACATTGTCCCTGGCAATGATATTTACAACCTACAGCTCGGTCAGTCCCAGACAGTTATTACTTTGAGATCTTCATTACTCAGTTATTACTTAGCTTCCATAGTCCCATACAGCTATTACTTTAGCTTCCATAGTCCCAGACAGCTATTACTTTAGCTTCTACAGTCCCAGACATTTATAATTTGATCTTCTGCAGTACCTCAACGCATTACTTTAGTCTTTAAGATACTAGTTAAGAAATGCTCTAAGAAACCGAATCTTAAAGAAGACATAGGAAGAGGGGCAAGGCACTGAGTGACTCACCTCATAATATTGTGTCCTGGTATTTGTAAGAGGAAGAGGAAGGCCAAAGAGAAGATGGGTGCAGGATGTGGCGGATGATCTCCAGATTGGTGTATCAGACGCAGGACATCTTGCTTATGATCGAGAGGTTTTCCGGAAGGTTGTTATGGGAGCGAGGTTCTGCAAAGGACATGCTACTGAATGAATGAATGGTATTTGTAACGCAAGCCAGAATTACATTGGATGGTTTCTAGTCTCTTCAATGCAGTTTGAAATGATCCAGATTGATAGAAAAGTACATGAAAGGAGAAAGAGGGTGGTAGAAAAGGAGATAAAGACACTTAGTAGAAGAAGAAGAAGAAGAAGAAGAAGAAGAAGAAGAAGAAGAAGAAGAAGAAGAAGAAGAAGAAGAAGAAGAAGAAGAAGAAGAAGAAGAAGAAGAAGAAGAAGAAAAAAAAGAGGATGTGGTGGAATGGAGGCTGAGAAGAAGGAGGTTAAGGAGGGTGAGGAGAAAGAACAAGATTTGGAGGAGGAGGAGGAGGAGGAAGAGGAGGAGGAGAGGAGGAGGAGAAGGGGGTAAGGGCTGAGAAAAATGAGGATGGGGATAAGGGGTAAGAGGATGAAGAAGAAGAAGAAAGAAGAAGAAACAATTAATGATGATGACGATGTTTCAAGAAGATCAAAATATTAACAGCAAGAACATCGCAAGGAATGAAATCGAAAGGATTACAGCCTGCAAACGGTTCAATATTTCACAATTATTACTTTTTTTTTGTGTATTTAAACACTACCCTGCTCTTCCTTACATATTCTTTAGAAATGGTTCATTACGACCGCCTCATGTTTCAACCTCAGTCTGAATTGCAATAAATCCTTGCCAGGACTTCTCCAAAGAAAATCAAAAATGAAACAAGAGTTAACCAGAACAAGAACTGAGTTTGCACTCTCTCGGCGCTTTAATGCAATACAAAGAATGAATATTTTACAAAAGTCACGGGAAATTGGTCACCCAGTGCGCAATTTTTGTGACTAGGAGACTGCCGTACTTGCCACATTAAAACCGGTCTCTATGTGTTCTCTTCAATGTTGGATTCCCATTAAGATAAGCGTACATAATAATTAATACAAGAGACACCCAGGAGAGATGGGTTGTGACATTTAGCATAATGTCAGCGGTAGATGACATACTGGAGTAATGTTGCGTGCCTTATTATATTATGGCGTTGTAAACCGTGTGTGGTTGTTGACATTTTCTGTCATTACTTGTGATAGTGGGTGTCATTATTGTTTTTATGGTAATCGGTTTATATCTCTTTTATCTTTGCTCTTTCTCTGGTCTCTCTTCTCTGACTCCCCCCTCAATCTATATCTCTTTACAATCTCTCTGTTTCCCCTGTCTTGCTCTCTTCTCTCTTCCTTTTCTCTCGTCTCTCTTCCTTTTCTCTCGTCTCTCTCTTCTCTCCCTCTTCCCTCTCTCTTCGCTTTCTCTCTTCTATCTCTTTCTTCTCTCTTCTCTCTCTTCTCTCTATTTCTTCTCTCGCTCTTCTCCTTCTCTTCTCTCTCTCTCTCTTCTGTGTAAACCATATGTCTCTCTCTCTTCCCTCTTCTCTCATATCTCTCTTCTCTTTCTTCTCTCTCGCTTTTCTCTCTTTTCTCTCTCTCTTCTCTCTCCCTCTTCTGTATCATTTTTTTGTCTCCGTCTTCCCTCTCTTCTCTCTCTATTCTCTCTTTTTTCAGTCTCTTCTCTCTCTCTTCACCTTTCTGTCTCCCTTTTGTCTCTCTTTTCTATCTCTTCTCTCTCTCTCTCTTCTTTCTTCGCTCTCTTCTCTCTCTCTCTTCTCTCGCTCCTCTCCCTCTCTTCCCTATCTCATCTCTCTCTCTCTCTCTCTCTCTCTCTCTCTCTCTCTTCTGTGAGACTCTTCTGTCTATTTTCCTCTCTGTCTCTCTTCTCTGTCTTCTCTCTTCTCTCTCCTCTTTCTCTCTTTTTTCTCTATCTCTCTTTTTTCACTTTCGCTCTTTTGTGTCATACTTGTCTCCTCCCCCTCTCGCTTTGCTCTCTCTATTATCTCTCTTCCCTCCCCTCTCTCACATTACATCAACAACCCACTCACACATTTTGACTCTCCATTTAAACATAACCACAAATATCCACTCACACAATGCATCAAATATCAACTCACAAAATACTTCAAATATCCACTGACACAATACATCAAATATCCACTGACACAATACATCAAATATCCACTGACACAATACATCAAATATCCACTGACACAATACATCAAATATCCACTGACACAATACATCAAATATCCACTGACACAATACATCAAATATCCACTCTCACGTTACATCAGCAACCCACTCACACAATATAACTCTCCACTTACGTATTACATCAAATATCGACTCACACAATACATCAAATATCCATTCACACAATACATCAAATATCCACTCACATATTAAATCGTCTACCCACTCTCACATTACATCAACTATCCACTATCACAATACATCAAATATCCACTCACATGTTACATCAGCTATCCACTCACACATTACATTAAATATCCACTATCACATTACATCAACTATCGACTCACACAATACATCAAATATCCACTCACACAATACATCAAATATTAATTCACACAGTACATCAATGATCCACTGACATAATACATCAACTATCCACTCACACAGTACATCAGATATCTATTCGCACAGTGCATCAAATATCCACTCACATATTAAATCGTCTACCCACTCTCACATTACATCAACTATCCACTATCACAATACATCAAATATCCACTCACATGTTACATCAGCTATCCACTCACACATTACATTAAATATCCACTATCACATTACATCAACTATCGACTCACACAATACATCAAATATCCACTCACACAATACATCAAATATTAATTCACACAGTACATCAATGATCCACTGACATAATACATCAACTATCCACTCACACAGTACATCAGATATCTATTCGCACAGTGCATCAAATATCCACTCACATAATACATCAACTATCCACTCACACAATACATCAAATATCCACTCACACAATACATCAAATATCCACTCACACAATACATCAAATATCCACTCACACAGTACAGCAAATATCCAGCCACACAACACATCAAATATCCACTCACACAATACATCAAATATCCACTCACACAGTACAGCAAATATCCAGCCACACAACACATCAAATATCCATTCACACAATACATCAAATATCCACTCACACAGTACAGCAAATATCCAGCCACACAACACATCAAATATCCACTCACACAATACATCAAATATCCACTCACACAGTACAGCAAATATCCAGCCACACAACACATCAAATATCCATTCACACAATACATTAAATATCC